>JBBMHQ010066309.1:0-27971 GCA_037834295.1 Postelsia palmaeformis
CCCCCCCCCCCCCCGGATCTCGTTCTCTAGCTTGTCGCTGCGTTGTGCGAAGCGGTCTATAAACTCTCCGGCGCTCCGTTGGCGCTTCGGCTAGCATCCAGCACAAAAATGAAGCTTAGGACCCCAGATATTGAATATTATGGTAACGAAGCTCTCTCGATTTGGCGAAAAGCCCCTCTACTACACATTTTATACTTCGATTCAGCTGGCGGTCTCTGGGCTCCAACGAACAACCAGTATTATACTCGAGACCGCTAAATCCTGTTGCCCCCCTTTGGTTTCGTTCCAGGCACGCACTGATCCTGGTGAACTCAATTGGATCCCCCGTGGAGGAACGCCTGTTACCGCGGAACATCGACCCTCTCTACATGGGGATGTGCGGCTCACACGTGGTGGTTGCGGGGAAGGCGGCGGCTTACGTGTGGCAGTACAAAAATCAGGCGAGTGTGAGGAATATAATTTGCTGCAAAAGCGCGCGCCCGGGAAACGTAGCAAACAGCTTCAGGTGGTACAAACGTCTGCCGTGTTAGAGAAGCAGGGCCGGGGGTGGATCAGAAATAACCACCATGTTATTCCGCTGCAGCAGCCGTCTCCAGGCGCTAGCAACGATCTTGGCATAACATGACCTTGGCGGCATTTGTGCTGTTTCATCAGAAGAAGGTGGGTTCGTGCGCGGAAACGTTCATCCCCCCTGTATGGTGGATTGTATTTTCTATGTGACCCATCATATACAATGGCACCACTCTCGCCGTAAATATAAGAAACACTCGGTACTCATGTTGAGGCATAAACGGTCATTATATGTACGACAGCTAAAGTGGTAGAAGGGTTGTCGGACAGCGGCGCAAGGTACTGCGCTCCCGTGTACAGTGCACCCCCCGTTTTTTTGCTTTCCTGAAGTGTCATTGGGTGTTCCATACGTGGATTATACTCGTTGGACAGAGCTCACCACCGCGAACGGGTGATCTTACTCCTTTGGTACTGGAACCATGATTTCGAGCGGGGGGGAGGAGGGGGGTTGCAGTGATTTCGTTGCGTTTTTCGCATTCTCATTGAAAAGTCGGATGTATACGCTCGTTACAGCAGAGCACACTCACACCAACCATCCTTCCACACCCCAGACAGCTCACAAGCTAGCTCATCTATAATGTATAGCTCAAGTTTCGAAAACATATGCCGATGAGCTACCGCCTATAGCTCAAGCGGGTGTAGCTCATGTAGCTCCTACAGCTCATCACGGGGGCAGATGTGCTAGCTCATGTAGTTCCTATAGCTCAGCCTGAGAAAATGTGTGTAGATGAGCTATCGTCTACAGCTCAAACCTTCCAAAGCATGTGCAGATGAGCTGCCGCCTATAGCTCAAGCCGGGGGAAACAGGTGTAGCTCATGTAGCTCCTATAGCTCAGCCTGGGAAATTGTGTGTAGATGGGCTATCTTCTATAGCGCCAGCCTTCGAAAACGTGTGCAGATGAGCTACCACCTATAGCTCAAGCCGGGGGAAACATGTGTAGCTCATGTAGCTCTTATAGCTCAGCCTAGGAACATGTGTATAGGTGGGCTATTCTCTATAGCTCAAGCCTTCAGGACATGTTCAGATGAGCTACCTCTTATAGCTTAGGGCGTCAAAACGTATGTAGAAGAGGTATCGCCCATAGCTCAAGCAGGGAAAACATATGCAGCTATCGCCGACGGCTCACCCCCAGAGAACGTAATAATAGCCCATCCACGCAGCTCATTGCAGCTCTCTTTCGGCAACACATGCGTGTAAGATAAGTAGCTGAAGAAGCCCACCCTCCGGGACAAGTGTGTGTGTATACGTGGTAACAATATGGGTTCGACCTGGGTTTGATCGTCGTCCTCATCCGCATCGGAGATGTTGTTCGTGAGGTCTACATCCATCGATGGATCCGGTTGCTGCCCGCCGCTAGCCTGGTCTACGGCGGAAGCGCCGCTAGAGCTTCGACCCCGGGTCGCGGGCATGCTAGGGATGTTGCTGTGTGTGGTGTCTGTGTTATGGTCTCTGCGAGCGCCTCTGGGGATGTACATGGTGACAGCTGACAGCTGCTCTGCTGCTCTACTGCTGTAAATAGGTGTTGTCAAAAAACGAAAATTCAATTTCTGTTGGGTGTCGACCTATCGTCAGGTATATTCAGAACAGGAGCAGGTCCGATTTCATATAATATTACGTATTGTAATTGGTGCGTACAAAAAATATATGGTTGTTTGTGTTGATATCGTTCTACTGTGCGTACTTGTACAATTGGTCACTTATGAAGCTCATGAGCTAGCTCATCTATCCTCTATAGCTCAAGCCTTGAGAACATGTGCGGTTGAGCTCTCGCCTATAGCTCAAGCTTTGGAAACATGTGCAGGTGAGCTATCATCCATAGCTCAAACTTTGAAAACTTGTCCAGATAAACTACCGCCTATAGTTCAATCTTCGAACCATGTGCAGATGAGCTACCACCTATAGCTCAGGCCGGGGAAAACATGTGTAGCTCATGTAGCTCCATTAGCTCACTCTGGACATATATGTGCAGATGAGCTATCCTCAATGGACAACCTCGGAAAGTATGTGCAGATGAGCTACCCCACCTATAGCTCAAGCCAGGAAAACATGTGCAGCTCACGTAGCTCACGTAGCTTACCGGTCAGGAAGCTCCTTAAAGAGCTAACTCGAGCTACCGTGAGGTGATCGTTCACCCTTTCAACCCCCTTGAGGTTGCTTCAACCTTTCCACCATAGCGAAAAGCCGAATTTTGTAGCACGATCGAAACCCAGGCGGGAGCCTCCTCCGCCCCCCCGCCGCGTACCCCTCCCCCCGCCGCGTACCGCCTCCCCTCACGACTATATAATCTGCTACGTACATGATGTTTGCCCATTTGGATAAGATTCGCACGAAACCATCCAAATCAGCACACTCACCGCCGCGGCGAGAAAGTGACGACCTCCCAGCGCCTACACAGCGACTCTTGGGGAACACAAACAACTCCATCCGGCTTCGAGGCCGGACGCGTGTTACGAGAGGGGCAGCGCATTCTTAATCCAGTAACGTTGGAATCCCGTTTATCTTTCACTATGATGTTCGCTATGGACGCAGGCCAAGTTTCGGTTTTCCATCGAGGTCATGGGAGTCCCTCAAGGGCGGAGCGTCGGAAAATATAATATGCAATTCCAATCGTGGCATGCGTCACCTTTATTAATAGCCTGTTCTTGCTTCTGAGAGGAATGTCTCCTTCGTGCGCCAATCAACAAATTCGGCCAGGAATCTGCTCTGTCAGTAGAAAGTGATCCCGGTGCGGTTATTGCGGCTGCCCTGAAGCGCACGCCAGGAGCAGGGAGGGAGAGAGTAGTCGACCCGGACAACCTGGTTTCACCCGCCTGCGCTCCGGAGGCATACGGCGGAGCGGGGGTTGGAAGCGAGCCCAGTTCGAACCCCATCACAGGTGTGCGAGTAGCACGCCTAGTGAGAAAATGACAAACATTTGAGGGAGCAGACGCGTGCTGTCGTGAAGATCATAGCTCCCATTTGTTTCTGGGAGGCTCCTCACTTGACTACAGTGTGAGGTCTCTCCATTTCACCCAAGTTGGCGAAACAATACTCGAGGTCTCTCCATCTCACCCAAGCTGAAACAATAATCCAAGATGAGAGCAATCCCCATTGGCCTAGGGATTCAGGGACAACCACTGGCCTAGGGATGCAGAGTTTTGTTGCGGGAGAGCATTACCAGCAGTCTAATGATGCCATTCCGACGAGATTGCGTATTTCACTCCTTACTTCATCAGTGCCCTTATGGAGCCCTGCTAGTCGGGTTTTCTTTCCCGGCCCAAAACAGTGCGCTACCTGTATCACAGCACGGGCCAGCGTAGGTATAGTCATGGCGCTCCAGCAGTAGTAGTGCGGTCAGGCCATTTTTTAACCCCTTTCTGGACCTGAGAGGAGAAACCTGACGATAACCAAGTGACGAGTGCATCACCGGCGACTACTGTGTTAATGGGGGCTACAGTAGACACGTTCCTGTCACGAGTTACAAACGCGAGGAGAGGTAGGGAACGCGAGTAGTGTGCTCCGACCCGTGCTCCTGGACGTTCACCGCCCGTACGGTAAAAGGTTGATTGATAGCATCAAAGTTATCAACCAAGTATCATATTTGTATCTCATGGACTTGCTTTATCGCCGTCCCCAAGGGGTTGATGGGCCGCGGCAGGCGCGTGGATGAGCGCAAAGGGGGGCTGCTACGATGTTCTCACACTCCGGACAAATCTGATAGATATTTCTCGCAGTTCGCAATCTAGGCATTTCAAGACATGTAGATCAATATACCCAGTCTTGTATATATGATCTAGCTCATGCTGCCAGGTGGAACTCGTATAATCTGCATGAACTATATACAGTACGTAGCAAGTGTTTCCTGGGTTGGATCTGTAAACGTTTAAAGGCGAGGCCCGTGTGTATTCTGCATGATCTAGAGGACACGTTTCCTCGGTTAGATCTGCCCTATAAGGCTAATCCTGCACAACCCTCTCTCCCAACGGCAGGCGAGGAACTAGATATTCCATCTGTAGATCTGTAGACCATTAAATATCTGATCTGGACGAGGTCTGGATATTTTCGTCGAGTTGCGAGAGAACCGTCGTAGCTTGATGTGTGTTGCACCCCTAAGGAGATCATCCGATGGTCCAACGCGGTCTTGCACGTATCAACACGGTTGACGTCTGTTGCTCCTTTTCGACCTATAAGTTCCGTGCGAAATGGGAGAACAATGAACACGTTAATGACAAGGGTAACTATCTGGTTGATTCTCTTCCGGAGGCCGAACCGGCGCTTCTATGCCCGTTTTATTGTTTTGTGAAGTTTTCCCCTCGGCCTGTCGTGGGGGAACTTGGCGTGGTACGAGCCTGCTGTAAGTATAATCTGCCAGGTGGTGTGCCGTATCCGTATCGGATAGGGCCGTGAGTGGGCTGGCCATAACTCACCAACTGAGGTGTTTCCCTGTGGGTGAATGGCTACGGTATCAAAGTTATTTGCGTGCGGTACGTTTAGCGTTTAGCGGAGTTCGGCGTCTTTGTACTTGATTGGCGTGTGTGACTCCAGGTGCGTGTGTTGGTGTTCATGATAAAAGCTACGAAGTAAAAGTTGATTGGCTTATTGTGTCCACCCGGCTGTATATAGGCTAGTCGCCAGTTCTAATAAAAAGAGGACTTATCCAGCCCTACAAGGCAGCAAAAAAAGTTTGTTTCGCTGGTAATCACGCTTGTTGTGTTTCTAACCGTCCCGCCATTTACGTTGTGTATGTGCAACCTTGAACCGACAGCGTTGGCGGTCTCAGAGAGCGCGCTACTTCTTGGAAGGGAGGACGGGACCATCTGCCGCTACACACTACCCCATATCAGCCTGGAAAACAGGTACGTTCGGGCTAGCGATAGCGAGCTGCGCCTCGGTATAGGTAGCACTTTTCTGAGCTCAAGTCGGTTGTCCTTGACCGAACGCCCCCCACTCTAAAGGTGTAGCCAATTTCTGAGTTTTTTAAAGCTTTAGTTGAGGATGGTTTTGCTCGTTGCAGTCCCCGCACTGCACATAAACCTAACTCTGACTCTCTAACTCCCCGGGCGTTTTTTTCCCGCAGAGGGAGTGCAGTCGCAAAGGAGGCAAAGCGACTATTGACATATACATATCCCACACGATTGGGTTTCTCTCCAAATCCGTCGTTGGGTGAGATGCAGGGCTTCTCAAGCGAGGAGCGTCAGAAAATTATCGGAAAATGCTCAGAAAGGTTCCAGAGATATCAATAACCTGCGTCTACATACGAGCTGGGCCAGTCAAAGAATGGATAAACCATCCTAAGGCCGTATCTCGTGAACCATTGCGAATTTGAACTTGAATTTTGCAGGCACTGACCCTGACAATACACTTGATGCCAAATATATATATAATTCATATTAAAATCAAGACATTTTTATATTCCGACTCGATCTCGACGAGTTACCGGCGCAAACGCAAAAACGCTATTTTTTCAACACAAACTTCGCAACAAAATCGTCGTTCCGATCGAGGCGAAAATCGTTGGAGGCGTAGCTGAAGACCCGAGGAGAGAATCGATATTCCTTTCATTGCCCAATTCGCCACCCATCAAGATTTATTGCCAAAACACGATTTCCATAGACAAAATAAGTAATCACGAGAAATGTTTTTTTTTCTGGGATGCCCCGCTCAATCTTGCGAGTTTCGATCTATAAGTTAAACCTCATATTGGAACCGCACGTGCAAACAAACGAAAAACACGGTTTTTCGTTTTGTTTCTGTTTCAAGTGATGGCCGTTCTTGTATTTTTTGGGATCGCTGTATCGGTCATATCCCTCGCGCGGATCTAAAAAGATAAAAAGACTTCTTTCCCGTTTGCTGGTTGGCGTGTGAAAAACTCACATCCCAATAGGAATTATTGAACGGGGCATCGCCGGTCGAACAAAAATACAGCACCCTGGCTGGCCCAGCTCATGGCTTCACTGTGTCCCGGAGGCCCTCAAACGGCAATGAGCAAGACTCCCGGTTACTTAATAATAAGAAGCGGGAAATTTCATCCAGGCTGCATTTCTTGTTTTTAGAATGGGTGCGTTCCACATATATCAGTTTGGCGACTCCCAAGGTTGTATCACTTTCCTGTTCGTGTCAGTCTGTCTTTCTCTTCGCTCGTTTCGCTGTCTCAAATATGCGTACTGCACTGTGTCATGCCACAAAGTCCTTCTTGCAGTGGTCCCTCGAGGGCACGCCATGTGCCCGAGACAAAGGGGTCGGTTCGTAGTGCGTCACTTCTGTCGACAAGGAGCCGGTTTGTTTGCGTGTAAAACAATCACGTGGAACGCATCAAGGCCGAAATCGTCCCTCCACTCACGTGCTCAGCATGAAAACCCTTCACGTGCGATCTCGACGTGCGAGATGGAGACCTAGTCTCTTGCTGTCAACGCCCGTTTTTGATTTGGGTACAATTCAGACGAGCGAGACTGATACCTGGTGTTTTGCTGCCACCATTTTTTTTCGTAATGCCCCCAGGGTAGCTACTCGCGCGGCGGTTGGGCCATTGACAAACCTAGGCCCGCCATTCGCCACCTACAGCGCAAACCAAAACTCGATTATTAACTACCTAGCTCGGTGTAAGAGTATTTCTTTTCGCTCCCGCTCAAATCGCTCGCTTCGAAAAAAAACGCTCTTGCTGCGTATGAATACGTGCCATCCTGTTCTCGATACAGGTACACTGTCCGACTCAAGCCGCAGAAGCTGGCTTTAAACTGCAACAGTTCACTTGTCGCTGTCATTGATCCGACGGGACTGCTCACGGTGCAGGACTTGGAGGCCAAGGTGAGCGAAAGCCAGCATGCCTGCACGACTGGAATTGACTTGTTAGAATGGGTCCCCAGCGTTTCTAATCGGTACTATTCCTGTGAGGCTTAATTTTTCACAGGGTTAGCTCTTGTGGGTTCCAGGAAAAGTGGCCTAGACAGCGCCAAAGGCGGTCTGCTTCAGGTACGTAGGCTCGCGTATAGCGATATTAAAAGCGACGAGTGCGGTCGTTCATCCACGCTCCATGTGGGGGATAGCATGCAACCGTGCCATGGGGCATCATAATACTGCGCGCCTGTCGTTCAGCCTCCTCATCACATACCACGCAAGAAAGCAGACTCCCCCTCCTCCGGACGAATTCGAAAGCTGGTTGTCGCCTCGAAAAAAGGTGGAGAGGGCGTAGAACGCCGAGCGACGCGTCTATACATAGATCTCTCGACTACATTTTTTTTCGAAGATGATGCTTTCGTTATGTGTGTCCTAAAATCCCGCAATACATGGTTTGGAAAAAATGCGCTCCGATATTTGTCCCCGGGGGTTTGTTATCTTACCACCCGGTGTGATACGGTATATACAAGATGCTTCACTTTGGACACACACCCTACCCCCCTATTCCTTGCTGTGGCGGATTCCGCGATCGTCGCCTTTTTTCCCAACACTTTTATTTCCCTCTAAGGTTCTAGAGACGGCGATACCGCATAACCTTATAGACAGCACACACTCGTGGGCCTAACGTCAGAGTTTTTGTTTTGCTCACACGCGTGGGGGGGGCGGGGGGGTGGGCACACATCACGATTCGACGCGGGAAAAAAATATGCCTGCGTGCACAGAGGTTTGGTTCGCGTCCTCTCCGGAGCAAGTTTGGAGCTGCGATGCATCGTTGGAGGAGTAACCGGTGCAGGGAAACGTGGGCTCAGGGTGGCGTGAACTTGAATGGTAAACGGTGCTCTGCACCGGCGTCAGCCAGGATGGGCATCGGCTGTACGTCAATCCTTGTGGTATTTACCTGCACGGAAAAGCAAGTCTGACTCTACTTCCTATTGCTTTGTCCCCACAACCGGAGCACGGCCATACAGGGGGCAATCCTATCAGTATTACGGTATACCACCACATGCTTCCACAACTCGTCCGTTTTAAGATATTTAAAGCATGCTTTCAGAAAACAAGCGTTCGTTTGGAGAGCCATCGGCGGGAAGCACAGCAGCAGCTTTAGATTCCGAACCGATCTTCGGGCAAGAGGCCTCGTGTTTTCATCCTGTTTTTCGCGTGTTCGCTGCTTTCTGCAACTCCCTCTCCTTTCTCAACCCAAACCTGCAGTCAGGCGCTCTCCCCCCCTCCCCGCTACTCACTGTAGGTGGGCGCGTGTCCTCATTTTCATTGCCAAAATAGTTCAGCGATTCATAGGGGCTACCAAACGGTAAATGTTGACGAGAAAGCTAGCGACTACAGGTAGCAGGTTCGTTCCACTGATATATATCTCCACCGCACCTGATCGTCTCGAGGGATCAGGTCGGATGAACATTCTCAGGCCCCCGGGACTCGAGGTAGCAGCAGCGAGTACCGCTGTAGCAGCGACGTGTTAAATCGACGCACGAAACGGTATTTTTTTACATGTTGAAGCGTGGTGAGCTTGACCCTTGTGGAACGCCGGCCCCGTGTCGGGGACAAGCCACTTAACGTTTGAGCAATTTTTCCTTCAAACTGAACTGCAGTCCGAAAAGGCTTGGTCTTTATTCTATCATTCCGTCCGAGAATAGAATGAGTTGAACGATATTTCTCTTCCCTAGAGACACGCCGACCGTGCAGCGTCGGTGAGAGGCCCAGGCACCAATGACAGGGAATGAATAACGACTGCCCCCGTGTTTCCCCCGTCGCCGTATCCCGCGTCCGGCGATGAAGTCCGCCGGAGATACGTCGAGAGGAATGGAATTTGTCGACTCGGGGCCTTGGGCTAGCGTGGAGAGACGAGATACATGGGACATTGTCTGGGCGACAGATGATCCCAATCAGGTGGGTCGATAAGCAACATTACAAAACCGCTCCGTGACTTTGGGGTGGGCGATATTGAGCGATGGTGGTGTTTTGGTTGTACTTTAATCATCATTTCCACTTTCCACCTTAACTCGTAGAAGGTTTCACCCTCGGCGGTCTTCTTCTGGACAAGCCGTGGTCACAGGTCCCCCCCGGTACGTATCTTCATTTTTTGTAGTTGCAAAGGGTTTAGTATTTCCACTGCTCGTCGATTTTCATCGAATGTAGCCCTCTCACGCTTTTGCGCTTTCGGCTAGTCAATTTGTATACAATCTTACGAGTACGATGCACTGGGTGAGGTTTGAACCCACAAAAGTGATCCAGTGTAAGCACGCGGACCACCTACTAAGCCACCGGGGACGCATTGTCGCCCTTGACGATAGATGTTCCTGCTGCACGTAGCTCTTCGACGCAACAAAAACTTTCTCGAAGGAGCTTTGATTGCCAGCCACAGACGCCAAGAGGCAGGCGTTCAATCTTGGGGGGGCGTTGAATAGTACCCTGCCGCAACCGCCCTCTTGTCTCAACCTTTTTTTCCTGTGGCGCGGAACTGGAGGACAGAAAAACTGGAGTTGGCCTGCCGTTTTTTCGTGTCCCACTGTGCACTCGGCTTGACCAACGTACCTCTCTTGTCCAGAAATACCCCCACGGGGGGCCATAGTAAATAGGACCAAATATCGTTGGTAAAAATAGTGAAGTTTATAGGTTTTTGTATGCACCGTGGGTTCTATTTAAAACAGTATGTGCCCCGTAATAACACCGTTTTGTGCTCAAAAACGGCTAAACACATTACTGTATGTGGCAGATAACACCGCACCTACTACCCTGGGGGGGCTAATGTTATACGCAAAACCCACGATGGGCCCCGCAAGGCATGTGCCCTCCCATGTTTCCACGTCATATTCGGTTATAATTACTATATGTCCCCCCGAGACAGATTCCCTGCAAAGGGATTGATTCCACTATTCACACGGCGTATGTGGCGTTCCCCTCCGGTAGGGTAAAACAAACGTTCTACGGGAAACATTTCATGATGCGAAGAGACTGGTTACGAGACGCTTACGGTGTTGTTGATGCCCGGGACCCAATACAATGCAGGCTACCATAGCCAAGCCTGAATGTAGCAAGCTTGCGTAGGGGTAACTCCAGTTATCCAGCCCCAATCGTGTACTGGATCACTCGCTCTCCACTCGCCATTGAGGGTGGATGCTCGGATCCTGGCTGCTCCGTCTCTCTTGGACGAGGATAATGTGGAGAGACCATGGGCGAATGCGCACGACCTTGAGGTGCAATCCAAACCAAACAGCCGATTACTATTGTTGTAGAGATGATCCCGTGAGGCTATTTGCCAATTGTGGGCCATGGCTGAACGTTCAATTTGGTCGTGGGTCCATAGCATGGCAGCAATGCACAGAGAGAGAATCATGTTCGTGCTAAATTACTCGAATCACCGGGGAATCCGGCAGCCGCGCCAATCCTACTTTGCCGCTGCAGCTCGGGGAAGAAAAACTAGTCCAGTTTCAGCTGATGCAGTGAAGTAATGCTTGGCGTAAGACGCAAGAGAGTAGGCGTTACGCCTTCAGATCTGCGACGTTTCATTGCGGGGAAAAACAATTCAACACCACACACGGCGTGTAAACGTAGGGGGAGACATGGTTCGGCGGTCCATCGTGGGTTCCGATCTCTATGGCCCCTGGGGTGCGCGCCTCCCGCCCGTGACGGCTGAATTTTCGCCCGGCTCTTGCACGGTCCTCGGTGACGACACACGCACATGGTTGCCGTGCTGTTCCAGGGGTGCATACACCGGGCCTGCTGATATATATCCCAACCCGGTCATTTTTTTTTTGAGCATTTATTCCTTGCTCCAAGCGATTCAGTTATTCCGTTTCGTCAAAGTGTCCTGCGTAGTTTTCCCCCCTCTTATGGCATATAGTCATTCTGCAATTTTACCCCTGAAAAGACTCATTCCCACGGTAGAGGTTGCATTTTTGAGCCTTCCGGGGCTATACTTTCTGGTCGGCTGAGCTCCACAAGTGGGCATCTTTTAGTATATCGGTTTGTACGATACTTTCACTAGTGCGTTCGTCCTGGGTTACGCTGACAAACATTATTCGAAGTCATGTTTGGCGGGAGATACTGAGCTCTTCGCGTGAAGAGCTGAGACAACAGGCCTCACCCAACCGTGGCATTACTCCCTTTTCCGATGATGGCCATCGAAAATCCCTGGCAGTTGGCATCGATGGAGAAGACGAAGATTGTGGTATTTAACAGCGGAGAGGCGGAGGAGCCCGTGCCATGCTCGGGGCACCTGTGCCGACTGCAGGGGCTGAAGGCTCGACATGTTATGCTCGACAATATCATGGCAGCGCCAGAATCCCCCGACAGGTGACAAGCAGGGCGGGCGAAAGGCGCATGCACGGTAGGTGAAGTTCCATTCGTTTGAGCCAGATGCACCCTGAAGTACTCTCATAACGGTGCCCAGCTACTTCCAACGAGAGGTTTCCGTCTCAATATTTTTTCACGGCGGACATGTTACGCGCGCCTTAAAAAACATCCAAGCCATCAAATTGAGTGCATACACCGCCGGTTTCATTTGGTTCGCCTCCCCTAGATTCAGAGAAATTCTTATCTGGAAAATCGCCCTGGGGTGCGTGCTGCCTTTTCGCACGGGTGATATGGCATTATTACATAGACAACCCATGGGAAAATTCCTCGATTCGCGAGCAGGTTTCGTCTCAAATTTAAAGGAAACCCGGACGGAACTAATTCGGTCCCCGAGCCAGCCTTCTTAAGTTGTTTGGTGGTCACCCCTAGTCCATCTTGACGCAAGTAAGCCATGGAATCCTACGTGTGGTTCGTGGCCTAATGGGGTGTACGCTGCAATTTTTTAGCTTTTGGAGTTTCTTGGGAAAATAATCTATCGGCGTCGACACGAAACTACGGCATCTGGGGTGAATATACGGTATCGAGTGGTTTATCAGCAGGTTTGAGGATTTATCTTGGCGCGTTTTTGGACCCGTCAAGCAGCAACCTTCAGTGACGGGCAGGTGAGAATACGATGGACTGATGTGCTCTCATGGTGAATCAATCAAGAAAATACTCGTTTTTAATTTTCCAGGTGTGTCGTCGTGGATATGGCCTTCGATCAATCGGTCCATCAACCGTTTGCATGTCTGGCCTATCTGGTTTAGCAGCACAGGACAAGACATCTGATAGGAAAATTATATATATGAAAGGCAGGCTGAGACTTACCAGGTGCTGAGCAACTCGGGAGTCCTGATGCTATAGTTAGTGTGGAACGCACCCATTCTCAGATAAGAAACCCAGTCCGGACTCTAGCTTTCCCGTTTCTTGTTAGGTGTTCTGTGCTGCAGCCCGAAGAACAGGCTTGGCGCGGTTTTTGGATCTATCAAAGGCAGAGCATTCAGCGAAGTCAAGCGCAAGTGACGAAAACGAGCGATGCATATACTCTTGGGATTCATCTGTCTTTCCATCGCTTTCATCCTTCCCAGGTCTGTCGTCGTGGACATCGAAACACGCGCGTTGGTGGAAGCGCGGGAGCTGATAACCACAGACGGTCTGCAAGAAGCGTATCTTTCCATCTCCAAGAAGCCCCACCTGCGGTAAGCAATTTTTGCGCGACGAAAGACGGCGATAAACAGTTCCATAGAACGGGACAGATCGACATCTATCTGTAGATCGTCTAGACCTGCCGTCATGATTTCTTTTTGGAGCTTCTGTAAAGTTCATGTCCGACACCAGGACATTAAGATTATACGGGGGCCACCCGGACAATATGAGCTAGGTCATACGGACCAGGAACGTGTCTGGCCTCAACGATCTGGGTCATTGTGTAGGGACTTGATCTATCTTATATTATCTGATAAATCAGATATAATCTGATCTATCTGATCTATCTGATCAATCTGATCTATCTGATCTATCTGATATATCTGATCTATCTGACCTATCTGATCTATCTGATTTATCTGACCTATCTGATCTATCTGATCTATCTGATCTATCTGATATATCCGATATATTTGATCTATCTGATCTTTCTGATCTGTCTCATCTATCTGATATATCTAATTGATCTGGTCTATCTAATCGATCTGATCTATGTGGTCTATGTGATTTATCTGATCTACCTGATATATCCGATGTATCCTTTACAATCCGATGTATCTGGTTTAATCTAATTTGTCGGCTCTATCTGATTTATCTGATCCATCTGATGTGTCCGATGTGTGAACAGCTCTGGGAAAACTCTGCAAGAACGTGGGGGAATTCGCTTTTGCTGTTTGCCATCCCACTTATATTATTCGCCTTGCTTCTATATGTCCCTTTTATTGGCAGTCGTAACTCAGATGCGGGGTAATACAGTAGGCTCCCCTCCCCCTCCCTCGCCACTACGGCATATATGCTCCTTGCGACTTCATCTCGATAGAAAGTTCGGCATATTCGGCCCTCGTCGACCCGCGTCGAATGCCATCAAATGGTAGGACTCATTGTAGTTTTGGACGTTCTTAACTTTGAGTTGTGAATGTACTCAATCGAATGCCAAAAGGTGTAGGCGCTCGACTTTAAAGCTGCGCCATGCTCGCCAATCAAATACCATACAGTACCGGGTCGACGTACGTACGAAATTTCAGCATTTACGGCTTCGCGCTCATGCAATTAAATTATCAGCGAATGCGATCCTCCTATTAATATTATCATAGCATATAAGACAACTACAGGCCCTCCTTTTCAGCTGCCATCAATACAAGTGTTCGAGGCGTGTGTGGTCCACCGGCGCACACAAGTTGCCCACACTCACAAAATATCATGTCGCGCGAGTAACTGACGAAAGCTGTACTCTCTTGCCAGCAGGCCCTTTAGATATATTTGTACTTTTTTTCAGTAAGTATACAGTTAGTTGATTTACCATCCACGAGAGATAATAAGTAGGTGGCGTTATTCCTAGTTTTAGTAACCTAGACAAGACATTTTAACGAGCTGACCATTGACCACGCACTCTACCGCTCGCTTCAACTATCGAAGCCGTCGAACAGCGGCGAGTATGGCCAAAACTATTCATAGCAGTAGACGACACTGTGCAAAGCGGAACTGCATGGCCTCGTGTGGGCAGCTGCTGCTGTTGCTGTTGTTGCTGCTGTTGCTGCTGTTGCTGCTGCTGCTGCTGCTGCTGCTACAGTTGCTATTACTGCCGCTGCCGCTGCCGCTGTTCTGTGATTTCTGTTTCCAGCATTGCGTTGACGTCGTCGTTGCTGCTGCTGCTGCTGCTGCTGCTGCTGCTGCTGCTGCCGCTGCGTCTGGAGTAGCGATACAAACACAGCGAATACGATGGCATGGAGCATCATCTACTACTGTATACTGCAGGATGACCCGTGCAGCTCCTTTCGCATTAGCAGATCGAATCACTGACAAATCCCCTCTTCCCTACCTCAGCAGCTCTTTTGCATTTTTTATAAACAGGGATCTTCACGGATCGGGTCAAACCTCGCGGGTCAGGTCAGGTCAGGTCGGCTCGGGTCTGGATAGGGTGACCCGGCTAGTGAGAGCTTGAAAATATCCTGGGCCGACCCGACCCGACTCAGTCGGCGAAGGTTCAAATGCTTCCTGGCTCGACCCGCGGGTCTAGTCATGCCGCGGGGAGAGCCCTGGTCATGACCACACTCGAATATCTGTGTAGAGCGGGGTTTCTTGACGAAGAAACTCAAAAAGCGATGTGCACGCTTTGACTTTCTGCAATCCGCTGATTCATCGGCGCAGCTCGATTGAAACCCGCCCCCTTGCTCAGAGTATTCTTGTGTGCTAAGCTACCTGCTCTTGTTAGGCTACTTTTTCGACGCAAGGTTGCGAGCTATCCACAGCAGATTTGGGGCCGAACTCCCATCGCCTGTGTGAGGCTACACCGCACACTTTCCGTTGTCGTCCCCATCTCACACTTTCCGTTATTGTCCCCATCGCACACTTTCCTTTCTTGCCAGCATCGAACACTTTTTTTGTTTATTGTCGCGTTAGAATGACGCGTTACGTCGTGCCATATGTCCACATATAACGATGTTGCAGGCTGTGGAAGCTCCTCGCAGAGCAGGCGCTGGAGGCCATGGACCTGGGCGTGGCTGAGAAAGCTTTTGTATTGTGTGGAAAGGACGCCTTTCAAGGTGTCCGCCTTGTGAAGCGCTTGGGCACCATGTCGGACAGGTGAAGCTTGCGGTGGGTACTGCCCGTAAAGCACTTGGGAGTCATGTCAGACAGGCGAAACCTCTTTGCAGTGGGTACTGCCCGTAGAGCACTTGGGAGTCATGTCGGACAGGCGAAACCTCTTGCGGTATACGAATAGGTGTTGTAAGTCCCCCGGGCCGGCCGAACTCTTTTGGCCGTGTGTGCAGAGCGAGCAATCATTGTCTGGGGACTGCAACGAGACCGATACAACTATATTCAACGCCGTATATATCATGTTTGCTTGTTCTGCGTCTAGCGTTGCAAAAATCAGCAATGGCACTGACACACTTGCCTTGATTGGTGCATTTCTGGTGGCGTTTGCAGAGTATTAACCATGCCAGCTATTTCCCTCTCGCCACCTCTCTGCAGCAAATCAGCTGTGACACTTTTAAGCCTCCCTTGAATCACCCCGGCGACCCCGAAGAATATACGAGTTGAAGAAAGCGTCGTCGACGTGTTACTCCAGTTTGTTTTTTCAGGAAATCGGCGATATCACGTACCTTTCCCTCGATCTTTTTCCCGTACTTTTGGCAGAATACGGCGGAGAGCGGAAGTAAGCACCTACTTCGATCGCCACGACGAGGCGGAGAACATGTTCCGAGAGATAGACCGGAAAGATCTGACGATATCTTTGAGAGAAAGGCTTGGCGACTGGTTTAGGGTTGTGCAGGTATAGACGGAGACACATGCCGCTGAAAAATCATTTTGTTGATAAAGGCTTGGTGACTCTGTTCAGGGCTGTGCAGGTATAAACGGAGAGCGTGTTGCTGCCATTTCTTCTTCGAGAGCCGGGCTTGGTGACTGGCCTAGGGTGGGGCAGGAAGGTAGCGTGGTAGTCCTCGACAACTCCGTTCAATCTTTCTTGTCGCCCATACCTAGTGACCACGTTCAATGCTGCATTGTTTTCTCTCGTTGCTCCCGAACGTTTGCCCCCAAAACTAATCGTTGGCAGTCGTGGCCCTAAGTCGCCGACCGGGTATTAGTTGACCAGGTCTTGCATCAATTTATGGAGTCCTGCGTATTCGCAGCTGACCACCGTGTTTTGCTCAGTGTGTTTGTTTCCTGTAGTAGTTGATACCTAGTTGTTATTTCGGAGGACGGCAGCAATCATAATCTAGGATGGACTAAAAATAAAAGGCATTTTCCTTTCTTTTCAATGTTAATGCTAACCAGGTTTGGTTGCGATTGCTGGTAGTATTGTTCACCCGTAATAGTTGGATTTTTTTTCACCCGGCTGATGTAATAAGTAGCCGTCAAGTCCAGTCACGGTATGCTTTACCTACAGCTCTAACATTGCGCTTTGTCTCGTGGACTATCGTGGCCAGGTGCGTACGCAAGGGCCGGAAAAAACGTGTGTTGCTAATGTATTGCACATCGTGGTGTCAATCGAAGCTCCGACGATCTTGCGGTGGCTGTCTGACGATTCGCAGTTTCACATCATGTGTACCTCGGCAGCATCAGAGAGGAAACACAGTATCATACAAAGTATTCTACCGTACTCGCATGCCAAACAAATACGCCGTCAATACGTCACGCACGTGTGAATATATTTCACCATAATAATATATGTTGACGGCCATAAAGAGGAGACATAGTATACCGCAACAGTACGTCGAACGATACACCGCTATGTACAGTAGTACGTACATCCAGCCCGTATCCTTAACCTAACCCTGCACTGCCTCGGCGATTCAGTTGCTGAAGCAAGGCGGAGGCGACGATGCGCAGCTCTCCGCAGCGTGGGGCAAGGTGGGCGCCTACTACACCGAGAGGGGCAAGTGGGGCAAGGCCGTGCCGTTTTTCAAACAGGCCAAGGACCTGGAGATGATGGCAGAGTGTTACTATAGGTCGGTGACGTTGTGCATCGGCTTGACTACGTGAAAGCCTACGACGCCACTCTATCTGCTTGTACCACCGATCAAACCTGGGAAGACTGAACAACTCACGATTTTGACAGCTTGGGGGGAGAACGCACGCATGAATTCATGCATGAGTTCTTGAGAGAAACAAGACGTCCACCACACCCCCCCCCGCATGTAGGCGTTTCGTTCAATATGTGTCCATTACCCGATCGACGACGGTATCACGTTGAAGTGATGGCAGTAGCGAGCTCCCCACGACGGCAACGCGTCGGCAATCGCAGGACCCGCACGCATTAGTCACGCGTGAACCCCAACCGTGCTTTCTGGGACACACCGCAGTACGTGGAGTTACTGTGGGGCTTAATCCTTACTGGACTCAAGCCCCGTTTGGGCGATAAACCTTGAAAGTTTCAAGCGTGACTACGGTCCAAGAAGAGTCGAGCAGCCCCCGTCGAGCCATCACCCCGTGAAACGATCGAAGCTCCCTCTCTGCCGTTGTTTTCGCCAGACTATCACTTGCAGACTAGGTAGGCACCAGCAAAAGAGCCGCAATCCCCAAGTTTACTTGAACGACCTCTCGGGTTCACACCGATGGAATCACTGTTAAGGCCCCGATGCTGACATTTGCCTCTAAGCTTCCCCCCTACGCGAACAAAACACTCTACGCTCGCCCCGCCAATACTAACGAAGCACGCTAAGCCTCCCCCCACACGGTTCTCTGCTTACCACTCCCGCCATTCTGTAGGTTAGAAGAATATTCCGGTCTCAGAGACCTCCTGGACGTGCTGCCCCACGGGTCAGCCGAACTAGCCAAGCTTGGCACCATGTTTGAATCTGTCGGGTTGGCGGAGGACGCGGTACGGGCCTTGCTGAGGCTGGGGGACCCGAAGGGGGCGATCGACGCGTGCGTCCGGCTCAACCACTGGGAAAGGTATGAGCGCACGCCGTCCTCGACGAACGTTTTCGGCGCGCGATGCATGTCTCTTCGATACGCCTGGCACCTGAGTAGAATGACCGGCCAACTTATATTTGTCGGCGTCTGCCATGTCTGTGAAATAAATCACGCGATGCACAGACCACCGAATTCCACGCGATGCAGGATCATGCTGTGCCCGTGCCGCGCGACCCTAGCAGTGTAACCCGGACACCAGTTTGCACCAGTCCCGATCACGCAGCGCTCGCCGTTTCAATCGGCACTTTTCATCGCCCACGTTCCCCGCTGAGTCCGCCCCCGACCATTGCATTCGGTGGCTGAGTTTTACCGGGGATGCCCACAACCATCGCATACAGCGGCTTCGGTAACACCTCGGAGGTGGCTTTCAACAGACGCCTCGCTGCTGGGCGTTTGCATCATTGTTTCAAGAGAGAGAGAAATAGAGATAGAGAAAGAGAGAGAGAGAGGGAGAGAGAATCAGCTCCGAGCTCCGGAGGGATGTGTGTTACCTTGGTATTGCACGGTAGAGTGCAGCCTTTTGCGAAATATGCAGAACGTTGTCCGTAGTCTATGGTATTCATTGAAGCTCGATGCGGCTATAGTATTCATTGATAGATGCGCAACGGTCAACAACATATGTATAATACATATAAATTTCATGAGGCTGTGTGAGGCAACCCCCGCATTAGAAACAAATGCTGAAAACTGGATTTTATAACGCCGCTGGGTTTGGCTTGACATGTCGTAGGCCCTTCAACAGACAGCATGCTGATTTCACGCATATATAGTCCAGAGTTTTTCGCACATCACCGCTGGCTTGCGTAAAAATCGCCAGACTATCTCCGCGACACATCTGTTGCTCATCACGCGAGGGTGACTTCTGCTGCGAAGGGCGCACCTGTAGCAAGGCATTATTCGTTCACGCACGACAAAAGCGCCACGATGGCATGCATTCAATATGTATCAGTAGTGGTTAGCGGAGAGAGGCATGTCCGCAAAATGTGGTGGAGCCTATATAGTGCGATAGGGAGAGATACATAAGGACATGTTAGTGGGGAGAGCCATGCGTGTACAATATGATAAAGCTTATACAGTGCGGTAGGGAGGGGTACATACGGACATGTTAACCGGGAGAACCACGCCCGCACAACGGAGTAAAGCCTATCCATAGAGGGGGTCAATAGACAAGTTGGCCGGGAGAACCATGCCTGTACAGCGAAGTATAATGCGGTAGAGGGGAGATTAATAGGCATGTTTGCGGGGAGATCCACTCCTGTACAATGCGGTATAGTGCGGTGTGCGGGGCTATGCTACTGAGGAAGTTTCCAGTCGGTTTAGACACCCGTTCGTCTTTTAATTAGTGATTTCTCGTTAAAGATCTACCCCCATTTGACTGTATATCGGAGTGAGCGTACAGCTGTTTCATACGTCGGACGAATCACCGATGCCCGCTGCGACGATCTAGATAATTTCAGGCAAGACAATGTTCCTCACATTCATGCTCTCTTTACTGCAGTATTATATTGGCGAGTGGGAGACGTGTGATCTGCATGACTGAGCGCATGGTTTCCTGGGTTGAACATGTACTCTACAGATCCTGCACAGCGTGTCATAGCTGCAGGTTGGGATCTGCATGATCTACACTAAATATTGACCTGTCCCGTGTGTGCTTGAGCGAGGAGTTTCAGAAAGAATAGGTTTACCCCAACGGTAGCGTGCGCCGAGGGGCTTGAGCCAGTATGGTAGTTTGACGCGACGAGGTTTCAGATCGGACACCGTGTAAGTTTGCTTCACTAGCTTTCTTACACGTGTATGGCGGTTGCGGCGGTTATATTGCGGGTTTTGAGGCGGCGTTTCATCACGAATAACTGTTGGCGAGACACTTGTTCATCATCATCGTCGTTGCCGTCGTCGTTGTCGTAGTCGTAGTCGCCGTCGACCAAAACGAGCTTTTTGCACTTGTGGAGCGATGTTGTACCTGATATTCGCACACACAGGCCGACGGTCGGACTGGCTGGAGAAACGGAAGACGGCCAACTCCTCCTTTCCACACTATTCACACAATGTCGGGGGGGGCTGATGCAGTAAGAATCAGAACCCACGATAGACACAAATCACCAGGTATCCCCCTATGTTTGCACACCATATTTGTTTCCGATCGTTGGGTTTTACTGTTCATGGGTACCCCCGGAATAATACGACACATCCAGCTCTTGCAAGGACCCTTTTCCCGCACGCTATAGCCTAGTTGCATGATTTCTGTGATCCACACAGTCATTTCGGATGTGGTACCTCGTCAACCAACCACAGGCCGTGTGAAAGGAGTACTGTTGCCCGCCTTGAACCTGCAGCGCTGGCTCTGCCCCGTCGCGGCCCACGCTCACAGGGTCGGCTGCTACACACTAGCCTGCTTCGATCTGATTGGTTTACTCCTTCCGTACGCACAGACACTATGTGTTCTCGCACCTCGATATTATGCCGCGTCCCTTCTCTTCATTTACAGGGCTGTAGACCTTGCGGAAAAGCATGAGTTCCCGCAAATCGAGGCGCTAATTGCGAGGCACACGAGCCAGCTCCTGCAGAAAGGAGACCCTCTTCAGGCCGTGGAGGTGTACCGAATGGCCGGCAAGGCGACCGACGCCGCCCTCCTTTTGGCCAAACTAGCTGAGGACGCGGGTGAGAAAGCCGACGGGACCGCAGCTTGAGTTTTCGTGTAAGAAGCAATGCGATGGCGGAACATGGGGATTCTCCGCCCCTTATGGACTACGCACGCCGTAAGTGGTGTTTAAGTAAAACAACACATGGAATTAGCTGTAGGAACGTGTTTGCAAGCAGTGAAATGGTTGAAACCTGTTTTGCCTAACCTGGGGGTTCGACCGTGCTTGACCAAATTTGGGGGGGGGTTGTGCGAGTCCTCATCACGCGCTATTAATGAGCTGGGCAACCCTAGATTAGACCGATTCCGTTCCCGTATGGAAAGAGTGGTCACCTCTCCCCCCCCCGCGCGCGCGGTTATACAGCTCACTAGCCTGTCAACAGACATCTCTCCCATCTGACAACTTCAAGTATAGGTGTTGTGTCGTACGAGACATGTAAGTTTCGAGCGCCGCAACAAAAGTCAACCACAGTTACTCGGCCACCGAGCAAAGCAGCGATGAACCAGGCTTTTTTCACGGCCCATGACTTCGCCCGCGCGTCGGGCCATAATTGTTCTGAAATCTCGCGGGAAGAACCGTGTCGGGCGAAGAGATTTTCAACGTCTCATGGGTCGGGTCGGGTCGGGGCACCCTTACCCGACCACCGACTTCGCTCCTAAGGTGACAACAGCCCTGGAAAATAGTCCTATAAGTCCGTTGCGTCTACCGACCGAACCAACCACGCGCCTCTCGGGAAAGCCTTGGTGCTGTTGAAAGGCGTTCAGCGATTTGGGACCGAGGTACCTAGTGACCGAGTATTGATGAAAATAAGTACCATTGATAGCACCCGTCCTGGAATAGCGTGCAGCGGTGTACGTGTCACCATGCCGCCTGCGACAGCGTCTTACGGTTTCTTCCACTGCGCTGCAGTTCGGACACATCGACCCGGTCCTTCCCTCAGAGCAGCCCGTGGGCTGTTGATTCTCACGTCCGATACCTGCTCTAGCTGTCAGTTTTGTTTCAGTTACGAAAAAACCGTTCCGAAGTCTCGAGAGCGTAAGTTCATGCACGGCGGTACTCCTGCTCTCTCTTGAAATGCCTGGCACAGGACGGAGACGGGTCGACCCACTGCGCGCAAAGAAGTTGCACGTGCTTGCCGCCTGCGAGGTGGAACGCCATCGAAAGCGGGCGCTCGGTGGCGCTGGCGCTTCTCGGCAGGTATTGAAGCGAACAAAACTAAAAAATCTAAATAATTTTGACGGGGAAAAAAGTAGAATTTTTTCACGGATCGTCAGGATTTTGTCACTGCGGTCACCGTGCATTCGAAAAGCTTTGTAAAAAAGTTATTATAGTAAATGACGCCACGGTCTGTGACAAACCAAACGCTACTTTTGGTTTGAAACACCGTGACGTGAGTTCAATTGAAAGTCATATTATTCGTGATACGTTTGCTACCGAATCGTCAGCGTTTGCGTTCGGTGCACCCGTCTCGTATGGAGTAGCGGAGGTACAGCAATATTTGCCCTGCCGGCATGAGTTTGCCGAAAACATACCCCACGAACCATCGCGGATAGGGGAGTGCGTTGCAGACAACCCTGGGTGGTATTGAAAGGGGCGAGTCCCGGGAGCTAGGCGCGATACTCGTGGAGATTCTCAGTGACCTCGTAACGACCATGTATCGCAAATAAGCGACTGGGAACCAGCGAAGATTGTAGCACCCAATATCCCTCATTTGGAATTGAGTCCGAGAGCAAAGCCGCAAGCAGCAACGGAAATGCGGGGGCCAAAATGGTGCACCATGCCGGCGCGAGCCCCTACAGCGCCGCAAGAGCTTCTGCGTCTGCGCAATCGTCTTCACCCCCCCCCCCCTTCCATACCAATCTTGGTTTGGTTTGGGTTGCGTACCTGTGAGGAGGCGCTATCTACGGAAGTTTTTTTGAGTAACAAGGCACCCATACCATGCCCTTGTGATCATTTTTCCAGGGAAGGTCGGCGGCAGAGGTGGCGGCCGCAACAGCTGCCACTCTGCACACTCTCATGGCTACTTCTTCCGACAACGCAGACGACAAAAGAGCAGCTAAGGTGGGTCGCTTTGAAATGCCGAGGGGACATACTGTTGCGGTGGGTACGACGGGCGCCACCACAGGGGTATAGCACCTTCTCATTTACCAGTTTCGTTTATTCCCGACTGGTGGAGATCCTTCACTGAAGACCCACAGTACCTAATGTCGTTGAGATGCATGCCTCTCTTCGTTCGACAGTGCACACATGATACCGACCGTAGATCGTAACAGCAGACTGTACTAAGTCGTATACATTTTTACGAGTATTATATCTGTATTCGTGACATACCCACGAGAAGTCAAAGCTATTATCCATCGCGTTGACCCTTTTAGGCCTGCAGTCTCCTTTTGGGGACAAACCACTCAAATTGTAAGTAGTTTGTCCCCCAAATGGGACTGCAGCCCTTGTGAAGGGTTAAGCGTTGTCGTCTTTTTTTCATGAAGGCCGTGCTACAAGGGGGAGGAATAGAGCTCCTCGAACCCGAGACTAGTCAGGCACACCTATCGTAGCGCGGGTCGTCCACAAAACTACGTCTGTCGATCGGGCGCACTCTCCCTCGACGTTCAAGGCATACAACGGTGGGAAAAAATTATATCGCAGAGCTCAACATTCATGCCATAGTGTCGATTACGTTTCCACGAGACGTAATCTGGCCTTCCCTCTAGATTGACGCAGCGGAGAACGCCTGACGTGGGTCGCTTAAAACAAGGAAACACGACTAACCGCTGGGTTCACGAAACGCGTGTCGGCAGCAACAATAATCGCTCCGCAGTTCAAAGCAGGTTGCATAGCTGAGTATCAATTATTCAATCAGTCGGACTCACAGCTGACGTATTTCATAATTTTATAAAAGCATACAGCCGTGGGGTAGGGTTCAGCTTCAACTTTTGCTTAACGACTTCGGCCACGTTTCCGTTCCAGCAGGGATATTACGGCAGTAATATGGTTTTATAACAGTGGGCAGTGTCGGCTGACCGATGTGTCGGTAACGCGCTATAAGGCGTACGAAGGTGAAAGATGTAGGGCCCAACCTTGCTTCACGACCTTGGCCTCGCATTTTCATTGCGATACGTGGGGGCATTCTGTCAGCACTTGATTCCTTTTGCTTCCAAACAGCGGGCAGTTGTTGCTTATGCCAGTTTTTTCGTGTCCAACTGCACCGGCGAATCAGGTGCTCGACAGTGCATGGCGAGGGGCGGAGGCATACCACTACTATATGCTAGCGCAGCGCCAGTTGTACAATGGCAAGGCTAATCGGGCGGTGCGGACGGCAATAAGGTGAACCCGCCCGATATTTTTGACCCGGCTCGTGAGAAGATTGTCTTGTATTCAACTTGCCTATATTATTGTGCCCACAAGCACGAGGAGCCTGAGCCAACCGGCAAGAAAAGGCTAACCGAATATGGTGCAAGGGCTCTGATGCTTGCGCCAAATTTCCGGGATAAACGTTGTATCAACACGTCTCGTCCTGCCCATTTTATGCTTTTTGCCTTTGCTGACACATTTGTGCTGTCGGCCATTCCAAAAACTACGCAACCCCTACGCACCCCCGTGGCATAGTTTGATAATATAGTGGAAGCATCACACCAACCTTCCATAACAATGAATTTTAGACATTTGTTTCGACCTTGTAGCTGGGGTGCTTCGTTTTGTTCATTTTCCGAAACGTATACACATCTGCAGACCCCTTCGCAGACTTTAACACCCGTACAACGCTCCCAGTTGCGCACGCATCGGACATGTCAGACAGCCCAGACCCCCACTTCACGATCTAATTTTTTTTGCGGCAGATACACACACCTCTGACTTGCACCGGGTATGATCTGCAGTAGACGGGGTTTGATAACATTCTTGGGCTTGGGTCTGTTTTAGAACCATGGCCCCCGCGCATACGTTTTTTGTGGCTGTGATCTATGTGGCACAGCTCTTGAACACGGCATGCAACAACGGCATGTGCAACATCTACTGTAGGTGATCCAGATCGTGTCTGTACCTCACGGAAAAAGCATTTGGGTTCTGAAATGTACTGTTGGCGCGGCGTGACGAACAAAAAAAGAAAACACGGCAGTGCATGCCGCGGAACTAAAAACGCGGCACAGTATAACACTTCTTGGGGAATCCATTCCCGTATGGGGGACGAACCGCTCAGATGTGAAGGAGGTTGTGCCCAGGGCGGGACTGCAGTCCTAACCGGTTGAAGCACGGGCCACAGACATTGTGCGTGGTTACTCGGCTGAGTGCCTCTGAGCGGCCGAAAACAAGGGGCTTGAAAGTGACCCCCCCCTACCAATGGCACGACTCCAACCATTCTGCCTTCACTCCGTGACGTCAGTCACTGTTGTGGAAGTCGTCAATCAGGCGTCGAACGGTGCATTGCTCGACTGATGACGTGCCTGGCGCTTTTGTGGAGGTACTTCATATCTCCTCACATTCGAGGCTCGTTATGGGGGTTTCCTGTCTTAGTATCGCCGGTTGCCTGAACTTGCACGCCGACTAGTTCAGTCACCATCCTTTCCCTTCAAAACATTGTTTTTGTTGCTGCTGCTGTGGAAGTCGATGAAACAAGTAAAAGTCATATAATTCGGGGGGGGCGCCCCCACTTGATAAGTAGTCTGTCAACAAGTTCAGGCTCAGGTTGCCCCCAAGAAAATATCGCCACTGACGATGAATCGCCGCAAGCTACAAACTCCTACACGTTTGGAAAGCGATACGCTGAACGGCTGAACGGTGTTTCTGCCGTGTGCACCGCGCTCGCGGCCTCAAGGTGTGCCGAGTTTGAGGACATTCTTTCGCCGTGGGATGTGTACTGCCTGGTGGCCCTCACAGCTTACCACAGCGGCTACATGGGGGTCTGCAGCAGGTAAGCTGCACGCGAAATAAAATCATAGCGGTACCGATAGGAGTTCTTCGCAGCCAGTAGAAGCGCTGGCACAGGGTTCACGGCGAGCTTCGGGTTCGTCGTACTATAGAGCGGTACGTAGCACTCTTTAGCCAGACCATTTATGTTTCACGAGGTTCCTAGAAACAGCATTTACCCGAAGCATAATACGAGCTGGTTCAAGCATATTGCTTCAAACTTCGTCAGCCGCGAATGCGGCATGCAATAACAAATCAAATGTCACAAGAATGGTATCATATTGGGGGTGATATGGCTGTTTGAAATTGGAAGGACCAACGTAGGATTGGCGCTACCGCCGAAAACGTGACCCGAACAATCACAGGCTTTCGAAGAGGTTGACAATACCCAGGCGTTTTCGCAGGAATACTTTGTTTTCCCTCCGTTTATTTTTCTGAACGAGCCGCATCCAGATAGCCCGAGCCATATTTGGTTAAGTTTTTACGCAAATGTCTGAAGATCTGACTGCGTACGATCAATAGTGTGGCTTCCTTAACACCCAGAATCGAATATTTCCCCTCTCCGAAGTAATTCCGAGGCGATTTTACACGTGTGCCGCACGAGGGGCCCAAATCTTCATGCCTTGTATAAGAGACGAACCCCAAACTTTTGCACAAGTGTTATTCGTACCCCTGCCGAACCAATGACGAAATTTGTTAATTTATAATGTCACCGAACATTTCGTTTCCCTCAAGGCCCAAACCTCCCGAAACAACAAGAAACGAGGTATGTCTAAAAACAGAAACCGAAAGTTTAACCGGTCGGCAGGGGTTCATACAACGTAGGTGCCAAGTTTAAATGGTTTGTCTCCCCATAACAGAGTGGACATTAGACTCTTAAGGAGATTGGGGCGGTGCATTCGAACCAGCCTTTATCCATGAGTGAGTCTCTTATGCGTGCGCATCCATGACAAGGAATTTGTATTTATATAGGCCACGCTATCCTTTGTCGGGTTAAGCAATTTATTTCTCTCGATGTCATTGTTTTGGGTGACATACACACAGAGCGCTCCTTCATTGATCAGCTTAAATGCACCGCTACGTACCTTAACATGCGTCGAAAATGACCCGTCCTGGGCTAGCACAGTAGCGGTAGCAGGTTTCGACCAAACTGCCACTGGGACTGATGAAAGTGGCGTCTAAACCACTGCACCAACCTCTCAACATCATTTTGTTACGCTTTTTCGGTACATACGTGTTTTTTGCTTATCATAGGTATAGAGCACCTGAAATGAGAATATGAGCCTCAGAAAGTTGCAGCTGCACCCCCCCCTACCACAGTACGCATCCTACGAAAATGCTTGGGGTAAAAACGGTACTACCAGCCAAAAGGCGGACACATAGCGGAGCAGACCGCAGATGCATGTTGTGATAGGGGTGTACCCAACATTTCCGGAGGCTCCTCCACACATACCACTCACCCACTTGAGGAGCTGTACTGTGCCCCCCCCTGCTCCGTCCCGGCCTTGCAGGGGTGCTAGGGTCTATGGCTCTACGACTGCGGCCATGCGCGATAATGAATACACCGTCCACCGCCCCCCCCCCGCCCAAACGCTCACCTTGAGGAAAGCGAAAATTGAAACTTACCATGGCCTACTATATAGGTGTATGCCTGGTATACTGCATCGAATAATTGCGCAAATTATTTCCCGGTGACATTGGGTAATTTTCTCGGTTGAGAGGGAGAAGCCTCCCCCCCCTCTGTCAGTCAGAAATATGATGGGGGCAGAAAGTGCCAATGTGTCCCTATCGCATCGATATCCTGTACCGCTCTGGGATGAATATAAGGAGATTTTTATAATTTTTAAAGAAGTCTAAGAGGTCCTTCTAGTTCCGATCAACGGTCGGCCCGGTAGACTAGTGGTCAGCTCCAACGAGCACTGGCATTGGTACCCAAGTTCAAACCCCACCGTGGTTAGATTTTCGCTTTATTTGAAAAAATAAAAAGGAACCACTTGCTGAGAGCGCCTTCGTTGCGT
>JBBMHQ010066310.1:0-13825 GCA_037834295.1 Postelsia palmaeformis
AGGGCACCACCCGCCGTCGATCCTTCCGCTCGGTCCTGCTGCTGTCCCGCACCGCCGCTACTGCTGCTGCTGCTACCCGGGGGGGGCGGTTGGGTATCTCCAGATCCGCCGTCATCATCAATAGCAGCAGCAGCAGCAGCAGAGGAAGGAGCGGCGCCCCCCCCGTAACAGCACCCCCACTTCCTTGAAAACCAAAGCGCGAGCGGTATGACAACGAGCAGGAGCACGGCCACGAGCCCCCCCACCGCCGCGTGATCGTGGACCTCTCGGTCCAGGGCCTCCCCGAGACGGGCGCTAGACCTCTTCGATGTTTGAAGAGCGTTGGCTTTGAGCTCCACCGCCCTGCTTTTGGCGTTCGTCGAGAGGGCCACGATCGACTCCGGAAACCTCGACGAGGCGTTACCATTAGAGGGTTTCGAGTTTCGGGCTTTACTATTCTTCTTGGCCTTCGTTGGTTTCTTAGATGCCGCTGCTGGTTTCTTGGCGGGGGGGGGAGCCTTCTTGGACTTTTTGGAGCTTGTCTTGGAGGAGGCGGTGGCAGCGATGTCGCCCCCGGTCGTGGCCATGGCCGAGGCGGCGATGGCTTTGACGGACTCCGACAAAGAGGAAACTCCCTCGGAGGCAGAGGCGAGCATGCCGTCGGCAGTCTCCGTGGCGTAGGTGACGTAGGAAGCCGCGACGTCTGTCCAGGTGGGGGCCGGAGCCGGGGGGGCTGGCTTTTTGCCCATGGCTACGGCTGTAGCAGGCGCAGATGGTGCGCCTTTTCTGGTGGGTTTGGGAGCATGGCGGGGGGGCGGGGGGCTGGGGTCGTTTGGTTGTGATGGAAAACGGCGACGACTAATAACAGTGATAAAACCCTTGATTTTTATCAAACTCGTACCAGGTATAAAAAGATTGGGCTCGAGGGTGTATGTGGCCATTGCTATTTACCAGCATTTGATACCATGTACTCTTACCGGTCACGTACCGGAAAAAACACGCCAGCTGCTGTTGCGATGAGGCCGATTGCGTCTGTTCGTGCTTCGGTCGCGAGTACGTACTAAACGTATACGGCCGTCAGGGTATGGTCCCGTGAAGAAGGGTACATACAGGTCGGCGACTCTGCCTGGACGTCACGGGGAATACTGCTCTAGTTTCTGGGGGTCAACAGGACGACTGCTACTCCCGCTGTGAAAGAGAGCAGCCAGTCCACGTAGGAGTACGTTACTGCTGCTGTTGTCCGCTCCCGAATTCTGAGATTTCTTCATTTGTTCGCCTGTAAAAAAATGCACTTGACAACAACAACCCAGTCTGCACGTATGACGGATCTTCCAGCAACCCCTCGCCTCTACGGACCAGAGGACGGCGAGGGTGTGTGTGACTGAGAAGGGGTCCGGGGCTAGTCAGCACCGCTGGTGAAACCGGCGATATGTGTGTATTCCAGACTCACATCAAACATCATTTCAGTATTCAGCGCCCCTGAGAGCACCTGTCACTTGTGCGGTGGTAACAGCTTACGCTGGTATAGGTACCGCTATGTAGATCTCAATGTAATGCATACTACTGTAGAGACGCTCGACTCTGTATGTACTAGCTGCATCGCAACATGCGAAGATCCACTCGATCTCCAGTCCCTCACCTGGATCCCTTGGTGCTGACCGCAGACAGATACTACTGTCTGGCGACGGTGGGGGTACGGAACGCGCTCCTACGGCGATGAACAGGAGGTTACGGCGCGTGCTCGGGTTCAGGTTTGAAATCTCCACTTCAACCCGCGTACGGAGTTCAGCACAAATGGCGGTGTACTGACAACCTTCTGTAAGGGGGTGGGGGACGTCGAGGATAAGTTTTTTTTCATTTTTTCGAAACGGTCAGATAAAAACAGGATATTTTACTTCCTTTCCTCATCCACGTTCGATCTTCGTACGAGTACTCGTACTCGTACCGTTCGATCGTTTGTCGTTTGATTGTTCCGCTCCCCCCCTCCATCCATGGTCTTATGACCACACAAACACGAAAGCTACCAGGTAGATGGTAGCTGGGTGGCATGATGAGAGATCTCACGCAAGGAGGATCTGGTGCGGCGCGTAGTAGCTCGTGGGAGACCGAACGATGTGTGCTTAGTTTTTTTACCCACACATCATCCTTATCACTTAGCTGTGTGAGATCGAAGACATCGTCGCAACTCGTCTTGTTTCGCGAGCTGTGTGCACTAATTGCACTTCGACCAACGCATGCGTGTAACGGACCCTGTGGTGTATGGCCTCTCTCACGAATAATACATATAGATAGGCCTGCTGTGTCGCTACCCTGGGTGATTGTACCAGGATCAACAGGGGATGATTCACATAGAAGGAGATCACAACCTACTGCGTATCGCCAACAACTTCGTATGAATACCCGATTCGGCCGACGACGACGTGGAATCACACAGATCTGTGAATGAATGATAAGAAGAGAGTTGTAAGGTTTTTCACTTGCTCGCCAGCAACGAAAGTGAAGTGTCGTTGCTTTCACTATACGTGCACAGCAGTACTCAACTTCCGTCCTCCGGTAACGATGGCGGTCATTTATTGTGGTTTTTCTCGTGAATCGCATGGAGTACTGCTGTGAAGGTATTCGTCCGTTCGAGCTAAAGGTAAAAGGTTACAAAAATAATTTCAGGCTTGCTCGGATTAGGTCGAGGATGGCGAAGGAGCGCGCTGGCAAAGCTAAGCGCGCTTACCTCGCGTCTTAGGCGCGCGGTGGTGCGCGATTGAGAAGCGGGCGCGAGAAGGGCGAAGCTCTCTTTTTCTAGCGCGGATACCACTTACGGAGAACAGCCATTAATACCAACCATAACTAACTGTCGAATTGGTGCTGCATGGAGAAGGGGGCCTCATTATCGGAGAATATTTTTTCGAGCATTTTTATTCTTATCCAGATTTTCCTGGTTAAATTTGAAATTCGGCTTTGCGAGAATTTCACAAATTAATTGTGACAGAACGCCTCGACATCTTGATACAAATATTTTTCCAAGAATCGAAACTTTTCTGGAAAAAAAAACTCCGACTATAACGGCCCTATCTATGTAGGAAGTAGTATACTGCTGTAGGTTCCATCAACGGTAAAGGTTGTCAACCTACTGTACTGCAGATTGAAAGGATCGCTTTATTAGTCGGGACGCCAAGCGTTATGCCATGTATGTTCTTCACCGGCGCACGTCACACTCCGAACTAACATCGGTAAAATATGTAGTGTTTGTACCTGGCATTATTAGTCCAAGTAGGTACAAAGCAGTACGACTCGAGTCGACCAGGGAAGAAATAACTGAATGAACCCTTTGCACGATAAAAGCGCCTGCCAAGGCGCGTACCGTCGTGGAGAGAGAAGAACCTGTTCTTCATGTGAACCCGGATCTGAGCAAGAAAATAATTAATTGCTGTATGCAGCGAAATAAAGAAAGGCGACCACAACAAACGTGACGAGAAAACAAGAGAACACTCATGATTGGCGTTAGCACAAAACGGTTTCTCTCTCGGTCTTGCATAGAGCTCGAAGAAGGTATTTTTTTTGTTGGGAGTGCCAACACACTGCTGAAGTGTAAGAGCGAGTGCTGTGAGACACTAGCAGGCGAAACAAACGTCTGCTGCCGACTACCAGGTACTGCCCTTCGTCTTCGCTGTTTTTCTGAAGCACAAAAAGGTAGCTTTCACGTTCTTATTTTGAAGTTTGCCATCCGGCAATGTCCAGCATGATTAATCAGCTATTGATCGCTCTCAAGCATCCCAACAAAGACAAAGAAAAACAGCGTAGATTCTTGCTTTCATTTGACGACGCGTCACCTCAGAACCACCGCACGGCCTCGTAAATATGAGCGTCCTGACATCTATTTCCCTTCTCTTATGGCGGCGTCCACTATTGCTACTTTAGATCACACTGCGAACTGCATGCGACTACGCCCACTGCTTAATTTGATCAGACCACTGCATGTAACAGGTAGGTGCCCACTCCATTATGCTACTCTGTGGCCAGGCGACTGCACACTGCATGTAACAACATCCTTCCTACGATGGACTTCAACGGCGATCACTACTGTAGTAAACACCCCCAAAAATAATACATCCTAGCTATTAGGGAAACCCTTTGCGTACAGCGAACGCTGCTGGCTTCAAACAAACGAGCATCTACACAAGTGTACATGGACCTTCGCGAGAACAAACCAACAGGGTCGGCTTGCGGCGTGCCACTCGTATAATACAACACAGTAATAGCGTTTGGCGTAGTATCTGGCGACTGGACATCACACATAGATCCACCACCTAGACAAAAACAGGTAGCGCTCTACTCGTGCTCTCGCTGTAGAAATACAATATAAACAGCTGGCCGCTGACATCGGGGAAGCTCTTCCGATTTAGCCATGACGTGCTTTGCCAAAACAGAAATCAGGTGCGCATGGACTAATAAGAAGCAAACACGGCCTGTTTTCGCCATGTACACAGCGACAACAGCAGCAGTAACAAACAACTGGACATGACACAAAACAGCGAGCAACAACCGCCAGCGAAACACAAAAGTTAAGGGTGCCGCTCGCATTCCAAACGTACACGAATTATGAAGAAATCTCAGGCGCTGACGAGACGGGTGCTTTCCTTTCCCCCCACACTAAATAATACCACCAGGTCTACGATCCTTTCCTTTCCTGAACAAATACTACCGGGTATCTGGTACCGTGGCATATTTTGCCTACGCGGACTTCGCCCTAACATCACTGGAAAGAAAAACCGCCATCCGCCTGAAAAAACACCGACGCGGTTGTAGAGTTACTACAATATTGTATCACGCGCAGAGAAAGGCTCCGGCTGACAGTCATGGTTTAACGCCCCAAAAGCTTGGAAACGAACCCGTCAGAGCTCTTGAACTTGTCGTGTTTCATCTGCTTTGAAACAGACGCAGAAAAGCGTGCGATCGGCAAACGGACACAAGACAGGCAAGCGTTTGTCAGTACATGCGGCATCAGCAATTTAATCGGGCTCTACTCTGAGGAACGGCCTAATCGAGAAGGTGCAACATAATTACCAAGCCGTGTACACAAGCCGTCACGTCAGCTGATCCATGCTTCATTTTTATTTGACTCCAAGTACCACTATCACGGAGGACCATATAAAAAAGGATCTACGGTATACATTAAACTCTAAATATTTCGCTATTTTTACTTACCAAATTTGGTCCTATTAACTATGGCCCCCCGTTATAAAGCCCGTCTTGTGCCCGCGATCTAATTTATGGCGATGAACTAATGTGAGAACAACAGCAACAACAACAGCTGCGGTGGAAACTGGTATCAGTGGTAACTTTAACCGTACCCACCTTTGACAACTTGGGGTGGATGACGCGCTTGCAGTAGCCGTTGTTGCTCTTGTTGCGTCTGTAGTAGTCCTGGTGCCCCTTGTCCGCCGGGTACCTATGACGTTTCCGAGGCGAGAGCAAGGATGTGAAAACACCATCAATATCAAAACGTTTTATTTTTTCCAATTCCAGCGCCGGGGATTGTGTGCAAGCTTTGCGCCCCGATTTTCAAGCAATCGGCCAACCGGCGAGGTGGCTCCGCACGCGTTGTTCTAAACGCCGACCGGTTCCGGGTCACAGGTGTCTACCCCCCGCACCCCTCAACGCTACATGCCTTGATTGTTATCGCGCAAACCACAACCAGGTACCAGTGTGAGTTATTGAGGGCAAGACAAGACGGTATGGCCGTTTCTGGCATAGCCTTTCGGGGGTTGCCTTTCGTCAACAGTCAAAAAGGGATGTCCTCGCAACGACCCGATCATCGTCTACTCGTTCACGAAATCGAAACGGAGGTCGAGTACGGCGTTGAATTCACGTTGGCGGTCAAGATTGTGTAAGGTTTTGCTGCTCACCATGCGCCGGCCGTGTTCACTTCCGTCACGATGGGTCTTGCAAATTTGGGCTGTACCGCCGCGATTACTTCTTCCGCCGCTCGCTTTTGCTCCTCTGTGTGGCAAAATATCGCGCTCCTGTTCGGCGACCAAATCGACGAGGAACACAGAAAATACGAATTCTATTTTGGTTAGTGCTCGGTTGACGGGGCGTAAGCGTCGCAAGCAGGCGATAAAATGCTGCCGTACACTGTTTATGCTAGATTTTATCCACCGAGTAGACCTCGACACTGCTGTTAGAAAAATTCACACCGATCAATGTTGTAGGCACAACAACAGTGCAGTATTAATACCACGTAGATGTTACCCATGTCTGTTGTCACCGCTGCCCAACTGCGAGTTTCCGGTTAACGTCGTCCCTAAAAGCCAACGACCAGCCAGCAACGCTACCGATCAGCACCGCTGAAGACCAGCGAGGACAAGTTTACAAACACGCGCATTTACTGTTTTTGGGCATTACTAGTGTCTTTCGACTCGCCTGTACTGCGTGCCGACATCGGCGCCCTGTCTGTTTTTGGTGGTGGGGTCGTGCATCTTGAAGAAGATCTCCAGCAGCTCGGTAGCCGACACCTTGGATGGGTCGAATTGCAGCTGGACGGCCTCGGCGTGCCCCGTGTCGCCCGTGCAAATCTGCGAGAGGAGTTACCGAATCCAAAAAGAGGCCCCAGGTACGTACATGTATAAACGAGTATGTCGTCAACAATACAGAAGATGCCGATGTTAGAAGCCTCGTTCAAGGTGCTTTCTTGGTTCACTACGTAAATGGAGGATAGCTCTCGTTACGTAAATGGAGGATAGCTGTCTCGCTCCAGGTGTTTGCTTCAACAAATCAAGAACGGGACTCTCGTTGGATATCGCATGGATACCAGATGTACACCGGGCAAACAAAAAGTAAACATAATACATGTCCTGGTGCCCGAACAACGCCCGCGTGGTCGGCTACTTGACTGTTCCCTTATGCGAGCAGAGCTGCGGAGGAGTTTGACCACTACGGTCCGTGACGAGGCAGAATACATAACTGTAGTCTCTGCTCATGTGGTGTCGCTTGCTCATGTCGCAGAACAAGGCAACTTCGTCGTTCTGAAGAGGCAAGGCCGTCGGTACAACCAGGCAAGATACAAAAAGAGACGTCCTCGCTTGTTTTTGTCGACGTTCCACGCACCTGGCCGTAGGAGGGGTTGTTCACGATACCTCCCATGTAGCCGCTCTCTACGCTCGACACCCCTACAACACGCTGGTAGACCGCCTCGACGCACCAGAAGCAACCTGCGGGCACGGGCAACATTCAAGTAGGGAGCAGGAGCGTGAATAAATATGAAAAATGAGCGATAAGTATTTTGTTCAGCTGCCCCAGAATATCTTACATACCATAATTTAGGCTCCTGGTACGTATGATACTCAACTGCAACTCTGTTTGGAGGTATATCATACCTTTAGATATTCGCCCCAGAGCCCTAACGGACTCTCTATCCGAAAAGAGAAATAATACCAGGTCCCTCCACAGCAGTAGCACGCTCGGTTCTCATTCGATTACATACTGCTGTATATCATAGATCGGACAGATGATGATTATCTATTTACGCAGATACTACTTTACACATGCCGTGAAGAGTTGTTGTGCAGGATCTGCACAGCATTCAGATCCAACCCAGGGATTTGGTGCTAGATTGCGAAGACTATACGGCTTCCACCCGGCAACATGAGCTGTATGTACTGCAGATCATAGATCGTACGAATCAGGAATCTATTCGCCCTGAAAGATCTACAGTTCAGTAGACGTGATGAAGTAGGTATAGGATCGGTGTATCGGTGACTGGCCGCTGGTGTACATAGCAGTCGACGAAACGATAAGATTCAAGTTCACTGCAGCGTGTCAAGGGCGTGATGTACTCGTTTGATTCAATTCCTACATCCAAGAAGAGCACCAAGTGTCGGCAAGCATCCCACCGCCTTCGTCGAGGCGGAGAGGTCTGAGCCTCGGCTGTTGACAGCAGAATTGATCAACACGGCCATGTGTTCATGTCTATACCGCGTAGGCACGCCGCGCTGCACCGTGCCGGAGTCGCTACGATACGTGTACGTCAGTAAGAAAACGAGCCACTACACATCACATCACCACACCCTCACACCACCAGCTTTGTAGGTCTCTCTCGCTGCTCTTATCCCACGTGATCCTCACCGGCCCCGAGTGTGATGGTGTCGATGGTCATCGTGCGATTCGGTACAAGCGACGTGTCCTGTCTTCTGGTGGTGGTGGTGGTGCTTCTTCTGCTGCTGGTGTTGCTCTTTGTTGTTGTTCCTGAACCGTCAGTCACTCGTGTGTCGTGTGTTGAGGTACTGGACTCGTCGAGGGCGCGCTAGCTTGTGGGTCCTCTTGGCGATGGGTATTTGTGGTGCTGGCGCTACTGCTGCAGCTGCTGCTGAGTGTGGTTGGGAGCACGTGCGCAAGAGAGTTGGGGCGGCATCCTGGCGCGGCTTTAAACGCGGCGGAATCGACCCGCACCCGCTATCACTACGAACGACCCGATATCCCGATGTCCCTGGATTTGAATTTGTCAGAAATTTCGAAATAAATTTCAAACAACAGTAGATCCCATTCCCAATCCCCCCCCAAAAAAAGGCCATCCCGTTCTCAAAATCCCTAACCCCCTTAAAATCAATACGGCGTTATTATACGTACGTAAGAACGCGGCGTGATTTTATGCGCGTCGATGCGGGTCGACCGTCGACCGTCAAGCTGTCAGGCCAGTAGAAGGCGACAGGACCAGGACAACACTGACCAATCTCCAATCTAAGATTTGATTCACCCCCAGTCACTCTGAACTCTCAACGCCGCACCGACCGCACAACAGAGCAATCACGCACCCGGACAGTCAAGAAGCAGGAGAAGCAGTCGACGGCGCGCAGGTTTACCGGCTCTCTTGAGAAAGGCGATAGCTTTCGAGAAAAAAAGCGGCCCCACGACCCCACCTACCCACCCAAAAAAATGGGTCGCTCGTCGGAAAAAGCAACCCGAGCTGGCGGTGCGATCACGCTGATGATCTTGCTCGGTGGCTTGACAGCGACCTTAAGCTTCGCGCCGGCCGCCTCCTCCACCTTTCTAGGCGGCTCGAACGGCTCGCCCCGGCGGCCGCGGCTGGTCCCTGAAGCCGTGACGGGGGCGACGGCACTGACTGCCACAACCATGCGGTCGCATACCAACGTCTGGCGAAGAAGCATGCGGAACAGCTTGCGAATGCGAGGGGCAATCAGGCGCAAGCGGAGCTGGGGTGCCGGTATGTGGGATAAGTTCACGAGCCCCCCTGCCGGGAGGGCGCACGACGAGGTCACCTTCAGGAGCGGGTGCGAGGGGAGGACGCTCACGATACCTCAAGGTTCGCCGATGCCGATGTACCGTCGGTTGTCCGTTGATTTTCTCCATCTTTTTCTTGTTGTTAGGTTGTCTGTTTGGCTGTAGTTGTTGGGGGGGGTTTTCTTCCTTTTTTTTGTTCTTCTTCATTCATGCGTCATGCAACGTGTTCGGATGTGGTGCGGTGCTCTGTGCTCTCTGCAGTGTGCTGTTGTTCTACTCGCTCTCCGTTACTCATGGTGCTCATCTGCCATATGCGGTGCTGTACCTAGCATGTCGAACGTACGAACATCAACAGTCAGCATCCTCTGAAGTTCATCGAGAGCTGGCGAGGGCGCTCGATTAAGGCCCGAATGGGTTATATATCTGTTGGAGGGGCGGCGTTGGCTCTGTTGTTTTCCCCTCGTGTCTCATCGTGTGCGCATCTTCCAGTCGAATCTACCAGGTATTCGAACACCAACATTCTCTTCCCCCTCTCACGCTCCACGAGATCTCACGAGGGCAATCGATTGGGCAACCCCTGGCCAGGTAGCTGCCAGAGGCCAGAAGATGCCGCCGTACTGCGTCGCACCTCCCCCGCACGGTTCGCAAGTTCACCTCCTCTTCGAGCCTGCGATACTCCCTTCTCGGGGCTTCGGGCTTGTTCGCGTGTTGGACTACGAAAAACGAATCGAACATTTCCTCACTTATTTTTTTCGTTTTTGATAGTGATTTAGTGTGGAAGATGGGCGGGGTGATTTTTTTTGTGCGTACCCGGTGTCTCGTGTCTGCGATGTTCTGCGGTGGTGTCGGGTGGGGAGAGACCGTTGAAGTTGCGTGAATGATAGTGGGCGACTCTATTCTCTCATGACACATGCTCACAGGCAGATGAGAGTTCGTTATTATGTACCTGGTGACCTCGTTCGTACGAGTGCTGCAAAGTACGCATTCTCTCTGTCTTGCGTGTGATGTGTGACCACAGAGCTTGTAGGTAGGTACATACGAAGTACCAGCACCTGGTGGACACAAGATGTGCTGGATGCAAAGACCACACACCACACACTACTACTGCTGTACGGACGTTCGAGCGGGACGCCCAAAGGCTACCAGGTCCACGGCCAAGGCCCGCACCTGCGGGTACCACTGACTCTATTGATGGTGTAATTATGAACATCCTTGCTATTCGACAACTTGAACGTGTAGGACTAACATGACTCTTGCTACTGCCTGCTGTGTTCTTCTCAAGCACTATTAAATAGAGCTTCAACACCCCCGTCACCCCCCCTACTGCTTGTCGATACATGAGAATAAGGTACGTACGGATGGAGTCGGGAACGGCATCGAGTCGGCGCTGAAGTCTACGTATAACTCGAGTTATAAGCGTTAGGATCTAACAGGCATGATGACACACTCAAGAGTATTACAGCAGCAGTAGGCACCTCGTGAACTACTGCTGTAATTACACATTGCTCTTATGCGTGATATGTGTGATACAGCTTCGTATACTACTTTCCTGGTATGTGTTCCATCTTCTCCCAGTATATTACAGCAGTACCCAACCTATACCCTCTTATCTCCCCCTTTTGCCTCGATTCGATTTTGCGCAGCGGAGAGATATTCGTCGGCTGCTTGGTGGCATAACCTTAGGACGCTCCCCACCAGCGTCATCTTGCACCGCATCAAGCACCCCCTGTTGGCGCAGACGTGCTGGGCAACTGCGGTTTCTGTGGTGCATGCCGCCTTCGGAGGCGTTTGGTCCATGAGCATCAAAGTGAGCGAGGTTCCTTCTGATAGTTTGTCATTATGGGGGACCATAGTAAATGATTAATAGGATGTATCTACGGTACATACAAAGACTTAGATATTTCCTTACTGTAGTTTTACCAACAATATTTGGTCCTATCTACTATGGTCCCCGGCAATAGCTTCAAGTATACGGAGTTCGGTACTATCTGTAGGTGGATTTGGTTGACGGTTTGTCCACACCTTTTGGACTGCAATCCCATTTCGGGCACTACCAGGTACCAGGTACAGCAGTGCTTACAGTTGGAAGTAGGGTTCCGACGTTGAGTTTCACTTTGACCGCGACAGAGTGTTTCCGCAATAATTCCAAGTACTGTAGTTTGTCAATAGGTGTGCCTGTGCACTGCTGTACGAAAAGGGTTACTTGGTTAATTGATGTAAGTTAGGTGGTTGATCGATTGCTTGCACCATCCGGTGAGAGTTGGTCGGAGGCGTCTGGTCGACGATCATTAAGGAGAGGGAGAGAGAGGGTTCCTCCCCATTTGATTCTAGCTTCATTGAGGGCGTTCGTGGTTCCTTTCGTTGATTGGTTGGCGATTGGGCGCTCTGTTGTTTTTGTTGTTGGTCAGTCGATTGGTGAGTTGGTTTCGGAGCGCATCCCGCCTCTACATGTATAAGAGTACCCACGTGGATGATGAAAATCTCAAACCAAATCGTCCTTCCTTTTTTTGGCCAATGCACTATTAATAGGAACACTTGGAAAGTAGTTTCCATGGGGATTCCCGTCTGTTACCCTTCGCGAGGAATGTAAAACACGCGCGGTCGACGTATCATGCACAGCTTGCAAAGCTGAGTATCAACTATTAGTCTGCTGCTTTTTATGATCGATGGGTCAAACTCACAGGTTACAGCTGAAAATTTGCCCCTATTCTTAGCTGACAGCGGACGTGTAACATGCCCCTATTATTATTTGTATTAATAGTGTCGGATATCGTATGAAAAGTTTCGAGGTATTGAACTTTCGACATACCAGATATCGTATCGAACGCGTTCTGCCCTCCATTTGCTGGCATCCCTGTGTTTTTCAATGCAGATACTGAACAAAGGCTCTGATGTATCAAATGTCGAAATCGTATCGATCACGAAGTGTTTTTTTGTTCGTCCTATTGCTCTCGATTTCGATATCGATGTCCAACACTAAATCCTATGCCTCCCTCCACCAATTCAAACAGCGGCTGCTTGACAACGGTTACAAATATCCCCAGCGCTAGTTCGTTCCTAGCGAGAGCAATCCTATAATGTATACAACCCGCGGAGTCACCGAACTACTGCTGCACATCCTTCCTCGAGGAATGAAGGCTAAACATGCGCGAACGACCCCACCAGACAACCTGCACGGCGGAGTACCAGAACATACTACTTGAGCTGCTGCTTGAGATCTAAAGCCGAATGCACCAACAGCCCACTACGAATGGGATATAGAAACGAGCGCGCCCGGTGTGCCATACCACGCAGCTGGCAGAGTTGGGTACCAGCCACAAAACCGATCGAACTCACAGCTGACGTGCACATTTATAGCGTGAAGTCATTGTATATAAACAACCTGCGGTCTGCCATGTCGTGTCACTTACTTGACACCTTCGCACGCCGCTGACCCTTTGTCGCGCCACGTTGTGTAATGCCTCGTACCGATACCGCCTTTTCGTCAGCCGCATACCCTTCTCGGGTCGGCGCTGGGACTGCTGCTGGTTTTCCGGACTAACGCCGCGTATCAGCGGTTTCAGGAGGGGCGGAAGCTGTGGGAGGAGGTGCTAAACGTGTCCAGGGACATCGCCCGGATGAGCTCTCTCTACGAAGACAGTGAGTTTTGGCGTTGTTGTAGTTGTTTTGTGTTTTTGTTTTGTTGTTTCCGCAGACTTGCGGTTTTCTTTTCGTTGCGCCCTTTCTGTCGATTTTTTTCAGGAAAGCCACAAAAAAACGTGGAAAAGGTACGAAAGTCAGGAAGAGCCACAAAAATCGTGGAAATGCCACGAGAATATGGCGAAAGGCACCTACATCGTACGAAGGCCACGAATATGTTGCTTGAAACCGTTCGAAAGCCACGAATATGACGCGAAAGTCACGAACATCCAACGTTAACACCCACGAAAATCGTGACCTAGCCACGAAAACCGTTCAGAACCCTCAAAAAACGTTTGAAAGACCGAGAATCAGGCTGCAGCCACGGCAAAACAGGCGTAAGAACGACTTCAAACGCTTAGCGCCGCTAAATGTATACGAAATGCACGAAAAACGTTCCAAAGTTACCCCTGACGTATCCTCACTCCCTCACTCTTCTTTCCTTCGCGGTGTACGTGTTCTTCCCGTGTTTCCTCGATGCGCCGTGGTTCGTTCAACGTTGTGGTCCGTGTCCAGCTTTCGGGCCACGCCTGGTTCGGCGTGTTGCCAACCTCTTGGCTTGTCACGCGGTTATTTTGCAGGTGAGGTGATGATCACTCTACTCCAGTGATTGTAGCGGAAGAAGTAGCAGTTGTTGTAGGGGTAGTAGTAGCAGTTCAATAGTACATTGTAGTATTCATAGCAGTAGTGTAGTAGTAGTAGTAGTAGTAGTAGTAGTAGTAGTAGTAGTAGTAGTAGTAGTAGTAGTGTATAATAGTAATAGTAGTAGTAGTAGTTGTAATGTTACTATTAATAGTAATGCCACGCGTTGCCGGTAAGCTTCAGTATGCATCAGGCTATATACTGGAATAGCAACAACAGCGATATCACCCTCGCTCTTGCCCCCCTCCCCGCCCCATCCCCCCTCCCTACCCCCATCCCCCCTTCCTACCCCTAC
>JBBMHQ010066321.1:0-13819 GCA_037834295.1 Postelsia palmaeformis
ACTCGATATTTAAGAAAGCAATCGCGAAGCATATCGTTTTCCAAGGGAACGAGCTTGCACCTTACCGAAATCCACCCACCCCTATCACTATACCTGGCACTCGCTGAGCAGAACGTCATCGATAGCGTAGCTCGCCACTATGGTCACCAGCATTAGTCGCAGCATCGCCACCGCACCCTTGTCCTCCGGACTGAGTGCGCTTGCCTTGACCTTTGCGAGCACGTGAATGCCGAACACGAGGGCACGTAGCGTGTGGGGGTGGGGGGAGGGATACTTTGCCCCTGGACCTCGGGTACCCACAGCTGTTCAATCCTCTCTTGTACGTGCTTCCTCTAGGAACGATATTTTTTTTGCCGGTACTGCATTTTCACGAGACCTTGACCGATTAGCTTATACCTGTCACACTGTCTTCCCAACTAGAATGTGGCGGCTGCCACAAACAGTACTAGACGAACGACTTATTTGTATATCATTCCGATCGTAGCAGAACTACGACGGCATCCGGGAGTAGTTTCTGTAGGACCCACAACTATCGTAGAGAACAGGATACTCTTAGGTATAGTATCGTAGGATACTTTCACGAGGTATTAGTAAGGGCTGCACCCCCATGGAGTTCACTCTCCTCCACCACCGCTTTTCAGAGAAATTTGTCCACCTAATCACCTCTTTGCGACTAACTCTCTGTTCTACGCAATTGAACGACACAGATATATCTCAAGATCATAGGGTGTCAGCATCCATCCAATACGAATATCTTCTATAAGAGACATATACACCCTTGGCGCTTTTACAGGTTATGAGCCTCGCTTCAAGGGCACTGCAAATCGACGTTCTTCGCGTTCGTCAGGATTGTTAAAGAGGCAAGACTGCTGTCGCGCCATCACTCGTGAAGCAACAGGTCAGCACGTTTTTTTCTATCCCGTCATCAAGCGGGAAGCAAGAGTCAAGCATGCTCTCCCGCTACCAACCGCGAAGCTATGTTCCGTTATCAATCGATGACTCGAGCAGTTTTGTGAAGAAGCTATTGAGCGCAAATGGCTTTCTTGATGAGGCTAAGAATTTGACGAGGCAATAATCGACTGCTGCGGTACAAAAATCGCGAAGCGGGGTCAAAAGAAGCGGACGTCGTGTCCAAGCAAGCCAAGGATGAACGTGGCATATCCAATAAATCTTAAGTTCGACGTTTAGAAGAGAACGGCACAACCCGTTATCAAGATTCGCCACGCTGAAGTGGCCTATAACCATCGAACTGCACCTATGTTCTGATTACAGTTACATCAATCATAAAGGAAGGACCCTAACCAGGATATCTCCAGCTGACTCAAGAAGCAGAAGACACTTTCAACCCAACAGGATGGAGGGAGAATCTCAGACCAGAATGAAGACAATGACAAATAAGGGGAAGGGTGCATCATCCATCTACGAGCCCCTTCTTGCGATCCCTACATCATCGACATTCCTGCAGCTTACTTACACCGATAGGCATTGTTGTACTTGGCGACCTCACCAACGGGTTGCCTCAGAAAAGAAAGCCTCGCAACAGTATTTACTTTGAGCGTTTATTGGGCTCAATAATGTTTTGTCAAATATCGCGTTGAGATACAAGTGGTTTTTGCGTTTGCTTTGCAAGTCTCACCGCAGGTGCCAGCCAGTCCTCGTGCGGCCCCGGTGGAGCCTTTCCTCCGTCCCAGTTTGCAATCCAAGACTTCATGTACAATATCAAGACCTTGGGCACAAACTTCTTCGCCATGAGCTCCGCTTCCGATGCGAGGAAGAACACAGCTGCCCTGATTTCGGGGTCACGCCTCGCCCACGCAAGCTCTCTCGGGAGTTCAAGGGGAGCGTCATCTGTGCATCCCTCGATGCCGTGCACAATTGGGGTCACCTACGATAAGAATCGGGCGGAAGGTTGTGACGACCCAGAGGTGTTGTGTTGTGTTACCCCATTACCAGGCGTTGCCGTAACAACTGCATCTACGGATGTAAGGCCAAGCCGAAACTGCACCTACCCGCAATCGCGATGCTACGTGTTCATGGCACGAGCTCGCAGAACGAACTCAAGGAATGAACGAGTTTTGCAGGAGCAAACAGATAATCTACTATAAACTCAAGCCTGTGTATTGGAGCGATACATATCATGGTTAGTCATGCTACAGAGGTAGGGGGGGGAATGCCTAATGTTTACCAAGCTCTAAGGCGATGAATTCCTTGCCGCGCCCATGACAGCGGCGTTATGGAAACTTGCACGCGCAATCCGACGAATTAGCATGGGTTAGAGATACTGTATACAACAAACACAGTTGTACCATACGAACAGGATTGCAACGATGCGGGGGAAATTTCCTTCGAGCCCCGTCAGCTTGAACCTTTCGGCCCCAAAGCAGCCCCCCCCGCCTGTGGCCCAAAACAGCATGCAACTAAATAACGCCACCTTGTTGATCTCCTTGAGGACCTGCCCTGCTCGGATTTTCCCGTTGTGGTTGTCCATCATCAACGACATCGTGCAGCTCATCAATCGCTGGACTACCGGGGATTTCGGCGTCAATTTCATCATCATGCGAATCAGTGGCGGAAACGTCGGTCCCACTTCCGACTTTGAGACAAAGCTATCCGGGCGAGCGGGAGAAGGTGGAGGAGGGAACGAACGAGCGTCGAGGGTACCGAGAGAACATGGTTTAGGAAGTACAGGGCAGCCAGTCACGTGCATAGAGGGAAGAGCAGGATGTATTGAGTGCACAGGAAGAACGTGGTGAAGAAGGCATGATTGCCAAAGCAGGTGGGAGGGGAGAGGGGAAAGGCGTTGGGGGCATCGGTGGAATAAGGTGCATGAGGTTCCTCACATAATTCCAAATCTAACCGAAAGGTATCACCGCAATGATCTTTCGCGGATGGCTCCGACTACATGACCCATCGTTCTTCATGACAGGAACACGATGGCCATGTTGGTGGAAAGCGGCGTCAGTTTAGTATGATGGGTGATGATTTGTTCCCTGGGTAAAAGTTATGGATTGGATGAAGAAGTGCGCGTTGTTAGACGTTACCGAGGACATGCGTATCCTCCGGGAATAAATAGTTGCATGGGACTACAACCGACATTCCCTACGGTGTGATCGTCAGCCAGACCGGCGAGAGGCAATGCGTGCGGCTTTTCGGCCTGGTAATTCTAGATCTGGTAGGCCACACATTCTCTTCTCTAGGAGTAGATAAGCGAGGGGTCACCAGTGTCACCACTATCTCCTCGCAAAATAATCCCCCCCCCTGCAAAAGGGCGACATTGTTGTTCTGTTGCAGCAACAGGAATGTCATGGGGGGTCTCATTATGCTTCAAATGGAGATTGATGCAGCCAGCAAAGACATATCGCTTGAGGTGGTTGGAGCGTCATAATCTGGAAACGTCAAACCTGGGCTGGCGGAGCAGTTTCGCCTGAGGTCGTTAGAGCGATATTACATCACCTGGGGTCGAAGTAGCGTCTTCCCCCCCCAATGCAAAGACCAACTACCAGCTGAAGGGGGTTTACACGCTGACGGTAGCGGAATAAAAACCGCGGCAATTGTCACAGCAGAGTTGTGGACCCCACACACGGAAAACACTCACTGGCGACACCCACGGCCCCCGCATATACCTGCAACTCAATCCCATGCATTGTTCATCTTCCTGGAACGGGAGGGTTTTTCTACTCGGACAAAGACGCGGGCACTGATTGTGCAGTCCACAGTGAATCCAGAGGTAACGGAAGCCAGCTGCAAGGCAGAGGAGGCTGCCTACCTCCCTAACTACTCGGCGGACTTGAGCTCGAAGCCCTGAAACACCGAACACATGTCAATCACACTAACGTCTAAGGCCACGAGATATCCTACAGTAACAGCTTGCTGTAGAGGGTCGTTCGCTTTCATTGTGCGGGGTGGGCAGATACGCGCCAGGCTTCTATTTTATTTATCCGTTCATATTTCAACTGGCGGGCCTCTGCGTCAACTGGCTGACCTCTTGTGTCTTGCTCTAGCGTCATATTCCATAGCAAGCGATACTGCGCTAAAGCGTTCGTCTTCTATGAAGTACCTTCCGTTGATGTGCCGATTTCAGTCCGATTTTGTCAATTTGAGGCAGGTTGCAGTCAGCATGGAGGTAGCTTTTATGCCCAATTTGACTGGGGAATCCCATTCGATGGTGGACAGCAAAATCGACCGTATCACCTTATTTAAGGGGTGGCGCTGGTGGCAGATAACCAGTAGCCAAGTTCGTGGTTAATCCGTGAGTTTGTCGTCGTCCACGGTCAATGCTCAGTAGCATGAAACACTACTGAAGCATCAGACTATAATACCTGGTGGACATGACAATACAGTTCCTGTTCGGTATGACAAGTAAGGCGTCCGAGTGCACCAGCATGTTGTGAACTCAGCCTTGGTCGGCGGTGCGGAAGTTGACAATGACAAAGAGTAATGTCTAACTTGTTGACAGGAAATATCGACGTCACCGAGCAGCCGCCAAGAGACTGTGCTGTGGACCAGTTAGTCCAATAGCCTTATCGTGCGTCTACCAGAAGAGCGTATATTTCGCCGACTTGATCGAGGATAGGTACAGTAAGCACACCTCCATCGCCCTCGTCTTCTTATCTTTTCTGGCCTGGGAGCGTCTTTTTTTGCATCAACGTCTTTCTCCAGAGCTGCAGCTCGTAACCAGACTTGCCTACCCGCAGCCCAGGGCTGATTTTTTTACTCTGCGTACAGTATAGTAATTATTTATTCATTTATTTTTAATCCTCCGGCGGATTGGTAAAAAGAAAGCTTAAGCTCACCACACTTCCACGTTCGCGATTTCGTGTCGTGTGTTAATTTAACCCTTAGACCCCGTTGGAACACCAGACAAAGCTGTTGCTACCCCATGGACTTGAGGCACGTTGACCCGACCTGATCCCCGAGAGGAGCAGGTGCGGTGGTAATAGTCGGCCACGTACATCACCCACGTATATGAGGCACTTTTTTATGCTAACCCAATAAATTCCTTATCACTGAAGGATGCTGTCTGCAGAGTGCGAAAATAAGAACGATTTAGTTGAATGTCTGGCGAATAAATGAACATGAACGGTTATACGCTGAAAACGAGCGACTTTGATTTTGGAGCAACTATGCCTCGGACATTTATTGAACTCCTTACTCGTGGGACGTATGTGCACCTATGTCTCAGCTGCTGCAAAGCGTCGCACGTTCCACAGGACTGCACTGCTACTGCAGCAGAGCTGGCGGCCAGCATCGTAGCATATGATCGATGTGGTAAATCTTCGTAATCAAATACTCTTCGCTTTGACTGGTGATCGAGGTTCAACGCCATGATAATTGTACCTGTAATGGTGGGATGAATCACTCGAGACCCGTATCGAGATATTTGAGGTTAAAAAAAAAGCGAACAAAATCCACATTTTTAAGCGGGGTTTTGGCGTATGTGTACGCTCAAGTTGCTATTAATAGCAGCATCCTCCGCAGACCCTAATGAGTATGCGCAACTCCGCGTGTATCGCTCCCTGGCAGATCTGCCACAAGACCTGGAAACTCCCTTGAGGCGCGCAACACGCCTCCTGCAACACGTTCCTCCAGACTATCCACGACCTAGGTGCACACAGATGCGCCTTGCATGCCCAACCCTAGACTTGTTCAGACGGAAGCAAACCTGCTCAGCCTTGAAACACCCAACAGAGAGATTTCCGGAGTCGGGAAGGCGAGGAACGGTTAAACACTAATGGAATGAGCGCTTTGAACTCGAAGACACCGATGGTTTCCAAAGTTCACCTGTCGACAACGCGGTTTTGGATCGCGAAGAGCATGGCCGTCCCCAGAACTTCCGGCACTTGCTCCGGCTTTCCAGTATCGACAACAAGGGGATAGGGGGGCAGTAGGGTGCGGAGAGAGAGTGACGGATCAGCTGCTCTACTTAGGTATGTTATTCGTCCAATGTGGCACACCAAGGAAAGTGTTACATGCGCTTGAAGCAATGTGCAATACGCACTACAGTAGAGGTTGCTATGTACAAGAAACAATACCTGGAGTGTGTAACAAGAGTTATCACACTGCGAAGAAGATAGTATCCATTGTGCGTGCTTGCCGTTCATCGCCAGCAAATAGATTTGTGTAGCTGGTGGTCATACCGCAACGACCGGCGACCGCCATATCTACGGCTAGAATTGATTCGTTGGCGTTCGACTCAAAGGGTTCTTCTCTTAGTGCAGTAGTAAACACAACTTATCTCTAGGCATCAAATACACCGACAGTGTTCATTTCCATGACAGCACAGTAGTATTACCGCACCAGGTACTACATAGCATGGTTGGCTATCGACTACCTTACGGTACCGTGAAGTGTCGTCAAGCATCCCTTTACAAGCCACCAAGGCATGGGAGGGAACATACACTGTATCAAGATATCGGGCGGTGGGCAGGTACCGTACAGTGAGACCCCACAGTACATAACAGAGCACCGTTTCAGAGGCACCGTTTTGCATACGGTAATGCAAACAGTGTGTAACTATATGTGTAACTATGCGGGGAGACGTTCCACTCACAATAGCATATATATGGTGTGCGAACATATACGGGGGTATTTCTTTCTTGGGTCCATCGTGGGTGCTGATTTCTGTACCCCCCCGTGATACGATATGGAGGCACCATTAAGTAACGTCATACAGCAGCGCGCAACTGGGTAACGCAGTTTCCGGCTACTGCGCCCCACCTCGCAGTCTCCTGACTATAGGAGCATCGAAGGAATACCATACTACGCATGTGAAATACGTTATGTACGAATGACGCGCTTAACCCCATGAGATCCTTCAAGTGAATGCCTACATCTACTGTAATACTGTTTGAACCAAAACAAACTTAGACGCAAGTGACAGGACATACTTCGTATGCTTTTTACCGCACACAAGAACAACGGACAGATGGATCGCGCCACGTACCTTCTTACTACGGTATGTATGAACATATGGGCCTGTGACCCTAGTATGCTTAGGTTCGATTTTTTTCAAACGCTACGCACTGTATGTACTGTAGTGCATGGTGAAACTTCCTGTTGCACTACCTTACCGTGCAAGGCAGGGCGTGCTCCCGCCCTTCTCGATCGCGGTGTTTGATTGACCACGAAGCAAGCTTGTTGCTCAGCGGGTCCTGGCCGTCTGCGGTCGGAAATGCGATGTGGGGGTCTCTGCTCTTGTAAAATCTATGCAAATCCTTGAAGGTTACGTCCCGCCCCATGGCCGTGTGGATATACGAGCAGTGCGTGCATTCGTTGGCGAGCGAGACGCCAAGGGCAAGGACCTCCTTCTGACTCCGGGAGAGCTGTGGCGGGTGGGGCGTGGCGGAGCGAGACAGACCGAAAGAGAAACATGGCGAGGTTCATGCATCGGCTGCTGTGTAACAGCGGTAGTTATCTTCCCAGAAAAAAGCTTCAAACCACCAACGGCCGGAATACTGTTGGAGTTTGCTTATGGCGCACGATGTACTGCAAATATACCCAATAATATTTTCCGTGGCTGATCAAACATGGCAAAAGTATGTAGCAGGCACCGAGCTGCCGTAACTGTTCATAGTAGGATTGCGAGGCCGCAGCATTTCACGACTAATAACTAGTCGTTAGTCGGCGATTCCAGCCGATTTGCCGTCTAATATCGGGCGAGCGAAGCGAGCTAACCCTCCCCGCCCCGGCAGAGGGAGCCCGATGGAAGTGCTACTGGCCTATTCTTGTCGTTTCTGCCGCAGATCTCTCCCCGACCCGGCGGAAGGGGGCCGCTGGTGGCATAAAATTCGTGATTTGGGGTAATTTGACACGACAACAACGTACCGAGTATGGTCTAGATTCAAGTGACTTTCAAGTGTACAAGACAAAAAACGAACAGAACGAGAAGTAGAAAAAACGTATTCATCTACCCTGGACTAAGGACCGTGACAGCAATTGGCTCATTTGCACGCCCCGGCGGAGGGGGGCCCGCTGGAGGCATAAAATGCGCGATTCGGGATAATTTAACACGAAAACAACGTATTTAAATATGGCCTAGATTCGCGGAGCTTTCAAGTTTACACAACAAGAAACGTAAAAAAACGAGAAGCACGAAAAACATAGTTATCTACACTGGACTGAGGACCGTGACAGCAATTGGCTCAGTCGCAATAGCAACTGACGGGGATACGAGCGACACAGCGAACTGGTCACCAAGCTACGTACAGTCTTCAACAGTTAAACGGCAGCGATGCATTAATTGATCCTGGAGGACAGTTTTTGATCTTTTTCCCATCCCATTCATGTATATATAAATATAAGTACGATAATGTTGGCGGTGTGCTGTGAGCGCTGCTTACATTTTTTGAGACGTAGATTTTGCGTTTTTCGCGCTAAATCGCGCTGATCTTCACCTCTTGGTCCGGAACTGCCTCATCGTGTTCCCCGACCGCTACTGCGCCGGGGGCGACCTCGGGCGTGCTTGCGCCGTGTCCTGGCTGCCGGCTGGCAGGGTGTGCTGCACTCCGCTGTGAGTTCGATGAGTTGAGTGGTAGATACTCAACTTAGTGAGCTACTGCGTGATTCATTACCTGGCGGTCAAAAATTTGGATGACGGTCTAGCTTTGGCCCGTCCAACTTCTCCATAATAAACCTAACATAGTTTTTAGTGTCGAAAGGTCCTTGACAGCTGTCCATCACGGGGCGAGAGTGCGGTCAATCGACGTACAAGCTATGAGTTCGACCAGTCGAGTGGTAGATACTCAATTTATAGGTTGGAATCGGCGCATTCACCACGTACAGCTGAGAAATCGTGAGCGGTAGGATTCTACAGTCTTGGGAACAAATATGTTTGATTATTTTGAGCATTTGGGATTTCGTGGACGGCTGTCCGTCAAGGGGCAAATGTGCCGTCAGCCGAGGTCTATGCTCGCTCGTGACTGTAAAATTATTATGTTCACGATGCCAGCACCCAGATTGGACCTCTTCTCCTTTGGCCGAAACGGGAGAGGCTGCATCTTCCACGGCTTCCGACAGTTCATGGTGGCAAGAGTGTGAGGAGTATGGGTTGGGGTGGCCGGTCTCATGCTCCACCGTTGCTTTTGCGTTGAGTATTGGGCGTTCGAGAAAACGAGTATCGAAATTACGATTCGGGCTATTTTACGTGTGGAAGCACGAGCTAAGCGCAAAAATGTTGAGATTCATAGGCCAGCTTATGGTCGCGAAACGAACGCCACGAGCCTCTTCGGCTGCTGTGCACGCCGGGCCACCAGACTCCGGAAGACAGAGAGGACGGATTATTCGGTGTCGACCGAATCGGAATAGGCTACGCCATGGGACGAGCGGTAAGGTGGTGGAGGTACAAGCGGTGTGTACGAAAACAATTTTGTACTCACAGCAGCACTGGCCGACAGCAATGGGAATGACAATCAGCAGTGAGGATCCCATTGACAATCAGTGTCACATGCATCGTGGAGTTTTGGTTGTGTTGTGAAGGCATTTAGTATTTTTATGTAACTGCCAAGGGAAAAAGAAGTCATCAATGAGTACATATATGCCTGTATGTACGCGTTACGCTCACCCTGCAACATGTAATGTGTCGTTGCTGACCCTTGAGGGTATGCTTATACCTTTCCTCGTCGTGCCTACTGCTTGCTGTACAGAGACGGTCTCTGCCACGCTCGCGCAGTGCCCAGGCGGGGCGCAAGAAACATCTCAAATACGCCAGCTGCGAATTGTACCAAATGTATGAATAAGTGGTCGACACTGACGAGTAGATAGAGTGATCGATACCTAATTATGATCGCTACCAGTACGTATTTCCCGCAGATTTCGGCTGACGGCCTACCTTTGCCCCGTCAGGACTGCCTTTGGCCCGTCAAAACGTCATTCAAAATACTGTGGTTCATGGCTACTACTGCGGCTGCTCCTGCCGCTGTTACGCCGCTGCTCTGCTGCTGCTGCTATGTATGTGCTACTACTACTACTACTACTACTACTACTACTGCTGCTGCTAGTGCTGCTCTTACTATGTCTGCGATATGTTTCTGATGCTGACCCCCGTGAGCACGATTATTATATGCAAGTCACCCCCTCTCTCGGTGAGGTGTCTCCGCACTTAAAACTGAAAGACTGATTCATCTGCTTCGGAAGCTGCACGAGTACCGTCTCGTAATCGATATTTTGATATTTTGTTTGGCATCTCGGCGGGGGTCTCATGCCAGCGTAGTTTTCGTACGATACGTACCTGTAGTACGATTTGCTGTTGCTTCTGCTTGCTGCTGCTGCGTTCCCTGCACCAACGTAATCGCCGGCGCTTTGTGCTGTCGATTTGCTTGCTCGACTGTTGCTGCTCATCTATTAAAAAATATTTGTTTTGTGGCTATCTGCATACGAAGTAAACAGTAGTACGATCGCCGAGCGTCTCGTACGTTGTACTTGACAGTGCTGCTGGCTGCTGTACGAACGATGTTAAAACAGTATAATAGTAGTTGTTGTTGTGCCCGATGGCGAATGTTTTTTTTATTCGTTCTTCTTTTTCCAGCGTTTTCTTTTCTTCTATTACTCATATTTTTTATATAATGCATCCCTTGGCAGTACTCTGTGGCACTAACAGCCTCGGGTTGCATACCCTTACGCCTTCAACCATTACGGGCATGCGCGGAGCCGCCGGCGGGTGTCCCGCCGCGGCGAAGCCCCCCTTGTGCATACTACCATACTCCATCTTGTTTTGTTACCCTTCTCTAATTCCAAGTAGTTAGTCCCCTAAACGTGGGTGAGTACAACTCAAACTGGGGTTCGACAATACCAGTACGTACCAGGTACGTATCAGCTTCACCCTCTCTGAGAGGACTTGAGACCTTAATCCATACCAGGTACTATCAAGGGGATTTCAGAGCGTGACCCTTTCTGAGGGGACTCAAGAGGGGGAAAGCGATCGAAAACATCGTATGTGCTATCGCACCGAGGCAAGCAGCCCGGGGTTATCCAACACATGTCAGTGCTCAAACTGAGTTACATGCTGCCCGGCACCACTCCTCACACAATCACTATTAATGTTACGGGAGGCCATAGTAGCACATACTGCTGTAGTATTACAAAGTAGAATGAAGAAAAATAAATTAATGCATGCGGTAATAATACGTAGTGATACATAAAAACACATCGTAATATATCGCACTACATACTACGGGGGACCATAGTAAATAGGACCTACGGTACACACCAAAACTTATACATTTACCTCTTTCTACTAGCAATATTTGGTCCTATTTGCTATGGCTCCTCGTAATAGGAATCCATAGGAATACATAAGCGATGAAAACCCACCTAGGACCCAAAAACCAGTTAGCCCCGTACTTCGTATATGTTTACAGACCAGTACTACTGCTGCGTAATATTCTTCCCCCCAACAACATAACCCAGCATGGACCAAAACAGCAGGTATCTCCCAGAATGGAGAACACCCCCCTGACACTAAGAACGGGGGAGGATAGAAATCAGGACCCACAATGGCCCCAAAAGCCAGGTATCTCCCTACCAAGGTGCTTATGTACTGTAGGTTTACTCTTCCACACTATTTTTGGTCTCGAGTGTTGTGTTCCTCCGTGATATAGGCACGATATAGAAACCAGTATCAATATTACTGGGCAGCATGATAAACAGAACCTATGGTACACACAAAAAAAAACACTATTTTTACTAACAATGTTTGGTCCTATTTAATAAGGTCCCCCGTAAAAGCACTTCGTATGTTATCCGTCGTGTTTTCATCATCAAGTCGAAATGGTTGCCTGGTGTACAATACCCCAGGTCCCACAAGGGTTGCAGCTGTGACTGCTGTTGGCAACTCTGTGCGCTGTGGTCGGTTCGGATATAACTCAAGAGAGCGGACTACCGCTTGCTCGACGCCATGGTTGAGGGCCACTTGCTTGTGTGCAATACGAAAAAAACCCCAACCCCAACCCAATGGCCGAACAACCAACGGATATACAGTATAGGGTCAGTCCTCTTCGTCTCACGAGAAAACAGTGTATGCCAACCATGGTGTCGAATAAGCTGGTAAGCTTTATTTTTACTATGGTTGAGGGTCACTACTGTGTACGATACGAACCTAGCAAAACCCCAATGGTTAATCAACCAACGTATGATAGGGTCAACCCTCTTCATCTCGTACACAGCAGTGTGCGTCAACCACAGACAGTAGTGTCCAAGAAATGGTAAGCTCTATGCTCGTACTGGAATTTGTAGAATCGTATACCGGCATCTGGTGTCATATAAATATACTCGTGCAGTATATGTATATCAGGTATATACTATGAATCTACAGTATATCAATCTCGGTCGGCGGTCGTAGAATGTATCGGCTCCTGCTTGCACAGCAGGTCAACAGGTCATTCCTGGTGGGTGGGGAAAACGAGAAAAAAACGTGAGACGGTTCAGCAGGCATAGGCATAGGCATGTCTGAGCTCACCTGTCTTTGGCACCGTCGAGGTAGAAGTTCGACAAGTCGGACACCGCGAACCGCTGCAGCGCCTGCGATCATTGTTACGTACGGCCACACCAGAGTCGGGCACCACCGGCCAGTCAGCAGGGCGAGGCGTTACAGTCACGGAGCAGCCGCTGGCCGGCTTGCGAGCTCGCAAACGCGGTGCCGAGTACAGCACACATGTAGCAGAACCAAATATATTCTATGGAAATTCTAGACGGTGTTTATCGTTCGGCCACCCTTCAAACGAGCATTTTGGTGTCTGCACTGTTCGCTTAAAAAAGTAAAATTATATTATTTTTCCAGGGGGAAGCTGTAATACCACGAATAGATACAGATTCGGAAATACAGAAATTCCGAAAGAACAATCCCGATGCCAAATGCTTTGTAATATCATGCTTCGAAGTAGGGACACACCGAGGAGGGCTCTTTCTGTGCTTCTGGATTAGCCTGGAAAAAAAAAAGTGCTGGGTTTGAAACAATCGTTTCATCAGTGTCACGTAACAGCAGTATGACATTCCAACCCCTTGAAAATGCATCCGCGTTTTCAGGGACAAACAACTAGGGAATAGCATCGGATATTATTTGTAGTAGTGGTGCGAGTTACCATCCTAAAAAGCATATGATCATGACCACTACAGAAGGGCACTATATTACAAGGATACCTGGCTGGCCTTGTAGAACTGGAAGCTGTCGAAGGCACCTTCCACTTCTTCCAGCACGGAGGAGAGCAGCCCCAGAACGTACCTATCAATAGCGCAATTCGACGATTGTCAAGGCAGTCAGTCAGTCGGGATCAGGGAGAGCTTGAGACCGGTGCTATTTGCTCTTGAAAGATGACAGCGGTAACCTATTCATCGGTAACCCAGCGATAACTCAGCGGTAACCCAGCAAGAATCCAGCGACAACCGTGAGGTAACCCAGCGACAATCCAGCCGTAACCCAGCGACAGCCCCCCCTTTACAATTGCACCAACGTTTCGGGGTCAAACTCATGTATCAGATTGATAGATGGCATATTGTTGTGCAGCACGTAGGAATAATATTGCGGGAGACCCTACTAAATAGGACCTACGGCACACACAATAACCTATATACTTCGCTATTTCTATCAACAAGATTAGGTCAAATTTACCAAGCTCCCCCGTAAAATCGTAAAAACACACCCAAACACGAAACGCACTGACTCCAAAAAAGCAGCGCACCCGAATCGAACAGAACAACAGACGGAACACCCGGCACTGCTCCCCTCGCGCTTGATGCAAGCAATGCTCGCCCGGTCGGTGTAAACCCGACGTGCTCCGTCCAGTCATTGTAGGGATGCGAGGGTCTGTGGCATGATAATGGGTACCCC
>JBBMHQ010066332.1:0-13818 GCA_037834295.1 Postelsia palmaeformis
TTCTCTGAACCACCCCCCCCCCCCCCCCCTTCTTCGAGCAACCACCCAGCTTCTAGGAATCCCTTCGCTTCGAGCGACCCCCTCCGCTTTGAGACCCACCCCCCCCCTCCCCCGCCCTCCCGCTTCGAGCGATTCCTTCGCTTGGCGAAGAGGTCGCGATTCCTCCGATTCGTTTTTTTTTTGCAATCCCTCCGCTCCGAGCGATCTAGGTTGTTAGCAGCCGCACCCCAAGGCACGCCGTCCAACGCCATCATCACTCGTCCTCTGGCTCAACGTGGGCACCCATTTTCATAGAGTACCTGGGGAGCAGCACGAACAAGAGCTCGAGTCACATACGCGTGCTGCGGTAACGGCAGCACCTACTAGGTGGAAACATTTATGGGGATCCTCGTTCGAAGAGGTATTTTATACCTCACCCAACACCGGACTTTAAGAAGAAGAAAAAATCGTGAAACAAAAAAAAGCGCTACGAAATCTCACAGGCATACACTTATATACGTATGTATATAAATCATAGGTGAAACCGATATTTCATCGGGTCCAAGGGTGCGATGGTTGGGTAGGTTTTTATAGACTCCGTGACCCGATACTGTTGAAATACCGCTAAATAGTGTTTCACATTATTCTTCGTGATGTACCTACTGCAAGTACCTGGGATAAGGTTTGGTGGGGGGTTTTTTCAGGGCTGCACTTTCAGCTTTCCTCGAAAAACTCTTCTATTACGGAGGGCCATAGTTAACAGGACCTACGGTATAAACAAAAACCTATATATTAAGCTATTTTTACTCACAATACTTGGTCCTATTGACTATGGTCCCTCGTAATAGGCGAAGTATAGGGCTCCCTCACAATGATCAAGTGAGTAGCCGTTTTGAGCGAGGTATAGAAATCCTACACTGTAATCAAGTGAATAGGCGTTGGAAGACGGAGATTAAAGGGTAATGTCGATCAGCGCAGGGGCAGCCTGTCTACGTACGTACAGCAGAGGAACACGAAAACCAAAAATCACCGAGCCGGCCGCACACAGAGAACGACCCAAATCGCGCGGCAAGTAGTAATCGTGGTGCACACAACGCGCGAAATCAAGAGGAGGCATGCCAGCCGTATTCCTGACCCGTTCCTCAAGTTGGCACACTGCTTGGAGAGCTACCGTAAACACTACCCCGTTTCCGCCACCGCAAACACGGCATGCCAAGGACCGATGAATTACATCACACTGGTGTGGCGGCGGGAGAAGAAAAACAACCCCCCCTCTCGCCGCCTGAAAAAAACAAACTATTCCATCACTACTGCTGTTCCAATAAAACTTAACGCCGTCGTTGCAAAATCCCAGCAAACGGGCCACGTCTAGCCCCGCCGGCAGAAAACGTGGAACACGACCACGCCGGAAAATTACCAAAAAAACTTGAACTGCTGCAACAAACAAATAGTTCACCTCTCAATTCCAACAAAGTGGGGTATGTCCCCCAAGACGGTGATGTGGACAGTTCTTCACCAATAGGCAACCCAGATTTTAGAACTCGCCTCCACTTTCCCGGGGAAAAAATCCTTGTTATTAGTTATTAGAGAACTCCTTGTTGCACGCGGCAGGAAGGTAACCTACCTACTGGGGTCCTGACCCCTCTCTAACTTCAAGTATACCCCCCCAAGAAAAAAGAAAAACATTGGTATAGGCGCGAAGAGCAGTCGTGTACTCATCGATGCCCTCGCATGTCTTGGCATAGAGGAGGCATGAACTTCTGCTGTATATTTCTGAGAGGAAGGCGTCGCACTCAAAATAAGGGAAGCAGGAAGAAAATCAACCTGTGCCAGCAACAACAGTAGTAGCAGCGACACCGTGATAGAAGCCGTAGCGGCAGCAACAATAGAGGAGTAGTTGAATGATAGACCAACCGCGTGGCACGGGTACATTTTTCAAAGGCAGTGAACACTCGGCTAATACACGCAACGCAATTCGTGGTACAAATATCCGATAAATCATGAATCGCACCGAGACAGTAGATCCCTTCTCCCAGATTGCTAAACCTTCCATCAGGTATTTACGTGGTGGATACAGCGTGTTCTCTTGTCTTGTGGCCAAGCAGTCACGAGCACACGAGCACTCAGCAGCAGCACCAGCAGCAGCTGCAGCAGCTGCAGCGGCAGCTGCAGCAACACTCAGCAGCACTCGAGCAACACTCGATTCGAGCAGCATTCGTACGCCTGTTGTTGCTGTTCTTGTGTACTGCTGCGTACTGCTCGAGCAGCAGTCAAGCGCACGAGTATGAGTAGGTTTCCAAGCCTACTGCACCGCAAACAAAAGAACACAGCACCACGATCACTCGATTGCTCCAGTACAACGAGAACGAGATAAAAACGAGCACGGCGTGGCCAAGAATATCACGGGCATACGAGCACTCAGTAGCAGCAGCAGCAGCAGCAGCAACAGCAGAACCCAGCGGCACTCGGGCAACACTCGACTCGAGCAGCACTCGTGCGCCTGCTGTTGCTGTTGTTTCACCACGGCGTACTGCTCGAGCATGAGGTCGAGCAGCACGAGCTCGAGCAGCACTCACTCTGTGTGTTGTTTGTTGCAGTTTCAGCAAGAAGCGAGAAGAACACAACATTTGCAGCGAAAACAAAACAAAAGATCCGGGTATGCTTCTAAGCCCCTGGATGGCTTTCCGCAAGTGGGACCTTATCCCCTGAGTTGTTCGCTGGGTCACGTGGCTTTGGCAACCTAGATCATGTGCCACGGAGCCCGGCCGGGGCCAACGCTTGCACTGCACTGTCCACGCCGCACCCTTGCGGACCCCGCAGCAGGAAGCACGAGAAAAGACTCGAGGCCAAACGAGAAAAGTGAACTACTCCGGAAAAAGACTGCCATTCGGTACAAAGTAACAAAGGTCATGGGATTGTTCATTGGGTTGCCCTCCCATTTTATATTAAAAATGCCAGGTTTTGGATTTAAAGCTCCTCAGATCAGGAACCTCAGGAACAGAGTGGTGCCCCCGCTTTCACTTGCAAGCATGTGCTTGGGGGCAGCTCTAAAAACTCGTAAGGGGCGTGAAAAACCCGCAGGAAGAACAGTTTTCTCTCGCCTGATAATTTTGTGGGCCATGACAGCGGGCCCCGGAGGTTCCCCGAGATGATCTTGCCCAAATATGCGTAGCTTTGCAACCGCCGTTTGACTGAGCTGCTCGAAGAACTTTCTGTCCGCAGCTGCGGCGGCGACGGCGGCATCAGCGGCGGCGGCGGCAGCAGCAGCATCGGCTAGAGAAAGAGACCCCCTCGCCTTGCGGCCAGCACCACCACCGCGGTGGCGACTACTGAAGCCGTCGGCGGTAACGACGACGGGCCAGGCCCAACACCAAGACCGGTAGACGAAGGCCTTGATCAGGGCGCGCCGGATGCGATCGTCCATGTCGACATTCTCAAGTCCCTCCCGTCGGCTGGTGCCGGTGATCTCGAGCGGCGTGCACCGGTTACGGTTGAGGGAGGTCTCGTCGGCCCCGGCCTCCAGCAGCAACATGACGCACCAGATGTGCCCACCGGCCGCGGCGCAATGAAGCGGCGACGTTCCCGTTCGGTCGAGAAATTTTTTACCGGGAAGTCCTCCCGGGCCTCCGGCCGGAAGGAGCTTCGCGAGCGCTGATTGGTTGATCGGGTGGTTGGTTGGTTTCCCCGGGGGGAGTTGTCGAAGGAGTGGCGGAGTGAGATGGCGGCGGCGGCGGGGGGGGAGGGGCATATAGGTTTATGGGCTGAGCGAGGACGACGAATCATACTCAAAACAACGACGAACCGACAATATCAACAGCAACAAAAAAAGTGCAAAGCTTGGAATATCGTAAACAGTCACGGCGGAAGCACACACGCTTGGCAGCTGCTGCGTACACCTCGCACCCCCTCTTTTCCGGACGGATGGTTGAAACGCGGCGAAAAAAAATGATTTGGTGGGGGAACCCCACCGGTAGAGCGAGCACAAGTCCCAAACAAAGAACCAACCAAACGAGACAAGCAATACAACCGAACCAACCAAACAAATGACTAATCAATTATTCTACCGACCAACATTTCAACCAACCAATGGATTTATCCGCAAAACCAACGACCTAGTCAACCAATCGAAGCAATCAACAAACCAACCCACCCATCAACTAGTCAATCCACCAATACGAAAAAAAGGCCCAGGCAATAGCAGCAACAATGATAACAACAAAACAACAACAACAATAACAACAACAACAACAACAACAACAACAACAACAACAACAACAACAACAACAACAACAACAACAACAATAACAACAACAACACTAACAACGACAATAACGAAAGAGAGCCATCACTCCCTGGCTTGACTCACCATCGGCTAACCCCTTGCGGGCGCTTGAGCAGAGCGCATCGGCCCAGGCGCGACGACCGCCGAGAGCCGGCAGGCCGAGCTTCAACAACGCCTCCATCACAAGGACCTTCGATTCTTCGGCGGCCGCGGTGAGCGCGGAAATGCCGCCAAGAGTAAGGACCGACGGGTCTGCGCCCGACGCGACTAAACCCATGACAACCTGCCAGGAAAAAAAAAGTTAACGCAGAATGCCGGCACGGCAGAGAAACAGAGAAAAATCGTGATGCTTATTCGGTAGGCGGTGAGCGGGGGTGGGTGGGCGGGATGGCACCCTATACCTCTACCGGGGTATTGAAACTTCAAAAACTAGAAGAAAAAAAAACTATGATACCTGAAAACATAGCCACTAAAAAATACTCCACAATCGGACTGCACCGAGTCAAATTAGCGCCATATCTACTGCTCGACCCCCAGTACTAGGCATTGGGATGCATCTCTTCGCAGGGGTTTTCAGACCTCAACACATGCCATATACTAGATTATCTGATCTGCACAAATTTAGCTCTCAGCGGGTGTGATTATTTTAGGTGCTCCGCGCATTCTGTTATTAGGAAAGGACTGAGAAAAAAAAACACGCTCGGATGGTACTTTGGGTGGGATAGTTACAGGTTGGGTGTGGCGTTAAGGGTTGGAGATGTGGTTAGGGTTGCGATTGAGCCCGGTCAAGGTTTGTAGAAAAACATTGAAAAATTCCATAAGGGCCAACAAAAAAGCACCAGGTTTAAACCAGTTTTAGACTTTCACTAGCATACCCGGCCATGTGTTTTTTTTTTTAGCTGGTAGAGGAATGCAGGAGGGTGGGCGTGGAGGCAGGGAGACAGGTAGGCAAGCAGGTACTGCGCTACGCCGAAAAGTCGATTCTGTGTTTCAGATGCCAAGCAGTATTACAGCAGTAACATTTCGTCGCCTCTTTACCGCGGTTATGGTTGGGGATTACTAAGGCCTCTCTGCTGCGATCAGCGCGAGACTCTCGCTCAGGGCTACTACCCCCGCGTTCGTTCTATGGCAATCAACGCGGCACCTCGTCGCAGAGAGTAATTGCTGGGGGAAACTAAACAGTACTCCAGTAGCACTGTACGGCAGTATTTTTACGGGGGACCATAGTTCGTAGGACCAAATATTGTGACTCAAAATAGGTAAATATATAGGTTTTTGTGTGTGCCGCAGGTCCTATCAACTATGGCCCCCCGTAAATAGTAATACCAGGTATTCATTGTATGGCAGTAGTAGAGCTGGCAGAGTGGAATTAACGCCGACCTATAGCGGCTGACATCGATTCATTTCTTTTGTTTTCGCGGGTGCACCGGCACGTGTAGTTGTTTTCCATTTCGCATAAAGCAGAATGGCCACACGCGCTCAGCTCAGCTCTTCCTATTTCGGTGGGCCATAGTAAATAGAACCTGCGGTACGAACAAAAACCTGTGTAAATCGCTTTTTTTACTAAAAACTATGTGGTCCTTTTTACTATGGTCCCCCGGAATAGCTACCAGGGATATGAATACCGCTTCGATTCAGATCGCCAGGCAATTGCACCGAAAACGTACCGATACTGAAAGAACACCAAAGTCTCGATTGGCTCTCTAGTGTGCGCGCGCCTCTTGGCTATGAAAACTTTGAACGTGTCGCGCGTTTGTGCAGTGTCGCGATGGTCGGACACAGTGTGCGCGTCGTTCTACACGGTCGAAGGAAGAGCAAAAAAAAGCTCCCTTTGTATCGATAATACCGCCTAGATTTCCTTTTTTAATTTTACTTTTTCCACTTGTTTTTTGTATTTCCGGGAATGTTTATAAGTGAACAACATTGAGGTTCATGCTGCACATTGTCGGGTAGCAATCATGTGTCAACCGGAAGTTTATTCTTGATGTTAAAAAAACCAACACAATCGCGGGGGGGGGGAACTCATAGTGTGCGTGGCCGTAGTCGTATGATAATAGGCCCTCTTCCAGACACGAGTCCGCCTTGAACTTTGCAGCATCGTAACGAAGCAACCAGGGTAAGCGGGCGGGGAGAGGATCAGGCCAGAACAGAACAATACCCGGTAGTCCTTTACCAGCGACTTCGAGTGCATGTAATTTCATTCACAGCAATACATTATGAGGGGTGTACAGTACCCAATCAATGCGCGACCAAACATAAGAAGTACTCCCTTGAGGATAGCAAGGAACGGATGTACGTATATACGGTATCACACGAGTGATGATATAACACTCTTAATACCGTATCACACGGGTGATAAGATAACACACTACCGTATCTCGCGGGTGATGAGATATCATACCGTATCACACGGGTGATAAGAAAACACACTACCGTATCTCACGGGTGATAACATAGCACACCGTATCACACGGGTGATATGAACAGCATAGCACACCGTATCACACGGGTGGTAATATATATAGCACACTACCGTATCACACGGGTGATAACATAGCACTACCGTATGACACGTGTGATAACATAACACACACCCTCGGAAAAAAATCGAGACCAGTTTTCTCGATAACCGGAAGGGTGAGAACGACGAGCGACGCGTCTATGGAAGCATATCGGGGAGCTTTTTTCAAAGTCACCACGTTCGTGTGCCTCCGAACATTGAGAGAAAACCAATTACGAAATTCGTCCCAGCGGGAGAGGGGGGGGCGTGGGGGAGGGGTTTACTCATTATCATGCATGGCCGTAGTTAGAAGGCCATAGATCCTCGCATTCCTACCATACCGGCACGGAGCACGTCAGGTTTTCACCGACCAGGCAGACGTTACTTGCACCAAGAGCGAAGCGAGACGCGGGGCGTTCGGCGAGTCGCACGAAGGGTGAGCTGCATCCTACCAAGAACCGATCGTGGGGCGGACTTGCCCATGGATGGCAGCGTCAGTGAGTTGATTTACTTTCCGGTGTTTCCACTTCTCGAGACAGCAATGGGGGTGCTATGTAACTGCCTCGTGAGCGCCTAGCCATATCAACAGTACGTGATACGATTATTCCCCTTGTGCCGAGCAAAAGTTCTCCACCCCTCACAAATGATCTATAACTCGATCGCCAGCTGTGACAGACCGCCACGAAATAAAAGTACCCTGGTTGTCTAGTTCACGTCGTGAGCGGCATGATTTTTTACAGCAGTGTCGTTGTCAGCCGGCGCCAACCCAACCTAATATAGACAGGGTATACCTGGTGCGAGTCAGTGTTTTAGTTCACCACTAACTGTGTACCGCAAGATAAAGAACGCTTGTATTAAGTACTAATATAAGCAACGTCCCATATGTTTCGGTGCAGGGTCGTCCATATGTATGTTGGCGTTATCCTCCCTTGCGGGACCAAGGTGAACAAAATCAAACTAAACTGCGCCATTACGGGGCACATACTATATTAAATAGGACCTACGATACACACAAAAACCTATATATTTACCGTATTTGTCCTCATAATGTTTGGTCCTATTTACTATGGTACCGTGTAACAGCGCTTTGGGTACGGGATCACCCACCTGTCTCGTGGGAGCACACCAGGGCAACTGCTGCAGTACGGAAATAGTATCGTTGCGCGCATGTCGGAGACTTCCTCGTATTTGATGGATACTAGGACACAGCACCTACTACTGTAATATACCTGGTATGGGATTTTGCCGTTAAAACAGTACTGTCATCATACAGGGTATCGGACCTCTCGTGAAAAGAGCCCCCCCCCCTTCCAATCTGTGAGCTCGGATGTTCAGGTTGGTGGGCTGTTCAGATATTTTGTTCCCTGTTGGGATCAAGGCACGGGCAAAGACTCAACCCGACCCTTCACTCTAACCCCAGCCCTAACTCTGACCCCAAACCGCGGCAAAAAAAGGGCTAAAACTGGCCAAAAACGCGGCTGCGCCGCGCTTGCATCGAACCAGGAAATTTCTCCATCGCGGACGACGACTCCGAAGTGCAGACCGCACTACGCGATCTTCGAGTTAAAAAAAAACGAAAAACCCCAGATCACAGTTTGTGAAACCAACTCCTCTTTTGGACGGAAATGTGCGATATCAACCTTTTGGGATTTGCAGTCCCCGTGTCGGGGACAAGCCACTCGATTTCTACGCAGTTTATCCCCAACACCGGACTGCAATCCTAACAGGGACAAGGAGCGTTTGAGTATCCATATCAACGCTTTCAGGACTGCAATCCCGTTTTCGGGACACGCGATTACGGGGGACCATAATAAATAGAACCTATGGTGCACACTAAGACCTATATATTTCGCTATTTTTACTATTACGGAGGACCATAGTAAATGGGACCGAAGGAAGACACAAAAACCTATGTGTTTAACTATTTTTAACAACAATATTTGGTCCTATTTACTATGGTCCCCTGTAATAACAATACTCGGTCCTATTTAATGTGGTTCTCCGTTATTAGAGTCAATTCCCAAGTAGTTTTTCCCTCAAACGGGACTGTCACACAAAAAGTGATAAGGAGCGTTCGAGTGTTTATATTAACCCTTTGGGCATTGCAATATAGTGTTGGGAACAAACCACTCAATTTTTCCAACTAGTTTCTCCCCAAACCGGAACTGCAGTCCTAGCGGGGTAAGGGCCCATCTCAACGGGAAACTTTAGTTTGAAATAAATTCTTACTCGGGATTCTTTTTTGATTGACAACTAGTACGCTGTTCCCCCTTCAGACCCAAACACGTTTTTTTTTTCGAAACCAAGTTGAGATTCATTGAAATTAAAAAAATCATCGTAAACTAAAGTTTTCCGTTGAGATGGACCCTAAGGAGTGTTCGGGTAACCATATTAACCTTTTGGGACCGCAGTTCCATAATGGAGGACAAATCATTCAATTTCCAAGTAGTTTCTGCCCATCAGTCCTAACAGGGACAAGGCCCGTTCGGGTGTCGATATCAACCTTTTTACCACTGCAGTTCCGTTTCGGGCACGAATCACTCAATTTTTAAGTAGTTTCTCCCCATAATGGGACTGCAGTCCTTAAAGTGTCGACAGAAAAACGGTCCTCACTATCCCGCCCACGGCGGTAGACCCATGTACACGCGTACTTCGTACAACATATACCAGGCATATATTTACGCAGGATACTTACCCCGAACAGAGTGCTTGCCATGTACTATCAACATGCGATATAGTATGCGTGAGCTCGGTTATCAGGCGATCATCACTTTTCCAGGTGGAAAAACTGGGAGAAGGAGAAGCAATGCATCATAGGGGTGGTGGCTTAATATCGTCTGGGCTCCTCTCGTGACGAGCTCAAGACGTCTTATCACTCGACAATGACATCAAGGAGGTTTGTTAGGGCCCATTTTAACGGGGAACTTTAGCTGGGGATAAAATTTGAATTTCAATGAGTTTCAATTTGATTTCGAAAAAAAAACGTACTTGGGTCCTGTGAGGGAACGGGGTTCTAGTTGTTAATTATAAAACAAAATCGGACTATCAGTTTATTTCCGCCTAAAGTTCCCCGTAAAGATGGGCCCTTAGCGCAATCCGACCAACATATTCTATGGGTTATTCATTAGGCTAATCTTATCGAGGACTTCCTTTTCTTTTCGGTTTGATTTGATTGATTTTTTCTGATGCAATTTGCATGTGATTGGCTGAAGAGTGAATCACCAAGAAGGAGTTCTCACGGCAAATTAAAATTTTCGATTTAAGTGAAAAAATAAATTGGGGCCTATTTCGTGTGTTTTTTTTTCAATTTGGAAGTTGAGGGTTAAGGGCCCATCTTAAGGGGGGACTTAAGTTGGAAATAAAAAATTAATTTCAACTAATTTTAGTTCGACTTCGAAAAAAACATGTTTGCTACGGGCGAGAACGGCGTACCAGTTGTCGATCGAAAAATAATTCGGAATATAATTTTATTTCCAACTAAAAGTTACCCGTTAAGATGGGCCCGAATCCGTCTTGATGTCGCATGTTCATGGTGGGTCGACTCGACACCCCCGGTGGAGTCTGGGATGGTTCCTGGCCGCTCCGGTGAGCACGACCGAGACGAGAAAACACGAACCACATCGAGGGGCGACCGGAGCAATAGCCGCGCCCACGCCCACAGACCATAGAACATCGTACCCCGGGCGGTGGCGCCTCGAAGACAATCACGGCAGCCGCAAGCCCCAATTTGTTCGGCCTGCTCGATCGGCCAAACATTTACAAAAATCGAGCAAACGAGCAACAAAACAGAGGATGCACTCGAGACCTTGATAGTTGCATCACCTGCACCACCCTTGCTTTCACCGCGCGTGGCGTTTGAGGGCTCCCCCGGCCCACCCAAGGCACCCCGAGAGTGATAGCTTCCTATCCTGCGCCACCAGAAATAACGAGACGCTGTTTCTTGGCTGGGCGTTCTGCGACGTGTTGCGTTTATCCAGGTTATCCCGATTTCATTTTTGTTCGACAATTAATATGCCGGTCCCCACCTTTACTTTCTTGCGAAATCAAATCCAGATTCATTGGAATTCAAATTCCATTTCAAGATTACGAAATGCATCGTTCCCAGTTGAGATGGGCCCTGACGTTACGTTACAGTGAAAGTAATGAAGTTGCCCTCAAAAACAACAACTGCTGTACGCTACTACTGTGCCGCAGAAAAAGCAAAATGTTAACCGGTGCTCGTAGGTGCTCATGTCGAGCTAAGCCGGTTGTGTTTTTTTGCGCTAAACGATTGGAACCAACCCCTTCGTTGGGATGAGTCTTAAATAGCCGGATTCCTTTAGTCTGACGAGGAAGTAGTGGGCCGCTCCAGGACAGCAGTGCCGAGACCGAGTCGAACTCACAACCTTAATTATTTGTTGTTCAGAAGGAATGAAGCTGCAGTGAACTGTTACGGGGGGCCGTAGTAAATAGGACCAAATTTTGTTGGTAAAATAGCGATTTATAGAGGTTTTTGTGTGTCCCGTAGATCCTATTTACTATAGTATGTGCCCCGTAATAGCCCCACTGTGTCGGCAGGGCTATTAACAGTCAGCAGGCTCGTATTAGTATTTAGTAGGTTATCCCTTCTAAGGCACAAATTGTACATTTTTTGGGGCAGAAAGGATAGCGTACTGTGCTAACCTACTGTTAGAGGGACTACCCTGGGTTGGGTAATCGATCGATAGTTTCTCCCTAGAGCTCAGAAGGGAATACCTTCACATTTGACGTCATCCAGGTCACGGGTTCGAACCTCACTAAGAACGTTAAAAGCTTACGCGTGCCTACAAGCACATCGCCCGTGATCCCCAAGTTACGAAACGAAGCGGTTAGGTCAGCGCACAGACGTGTACGATTCCGACGCCCCGAAGATCCCGCCGTTCAGAGGGAGGGAGAGGGATACTAGGATTACCCTGGGTTTGGCAATCGATCGATATTTTACCCCCATAGCTCAGTATAGGTATCACCTCCATTAGCAGCTACCAATAGTCAGTTCCCCACCAATAGTTGGAGCTGCTTCCTCTTTCCTAACGCGTGAGCGATTGAGAACCGAAATAAAGCTAATGAAAATTCTAATCACTGACTTTAGCGCCGAAGACTGACGTTACGCTTAATACGTACGTCCGGTATGAAATGCATTCAAGACCTTCTTGTGATATTACGAGTAGCACAGTTAACCCTTCTGAGACCTAAGGTGGGAAAGTAGCCAGAAGAATATGACGGTTACACAAAATCGGTTGAATACGCCACCCGGGCTGATAGAGAGCAGGGGGTGCTTCCGGAGGAGATGAAAGACACGACGACACGAGAAATTCGGTGTCCGGCCTAAACCTGGTACCGCTCTGTCCGATTGCCGGTACAATAACCCACTTCTGGAAGGGTAGTTTTGTCCGTAGATGGAGTAGCGGCCTCCGCAGACGAAGTAATGGACAAAGCAGGGTTTATTGGTAGATAGAATGTGGCATGTCTGTATCGGGAACTGGGATAGAGCAAGTTTGCTCTGGAAGGGGAGGCCTCGCACGGGGTCCTTTCAAGCAAGGCATCGAGCGTAGGTCAGCATCCCCACGCCGGGGACGAGCAAGCACGAAGTCCTGTGCCGAGATTTGACGTCAACATTGAACGGGGATAACTTTCCCGGCATAGTAGTTTACGAGGGGTGTACACACCACGCGGGTGCAACAGCATGATAATCCTCCGTACTCTGTTTTAACGACACGTATTTGGCAAAAAACTTGCCAAAATAGCAAGTTTTTGGGAGTTTGGATTTGCCAGAAAAACAAGTTTTTTACCAATATTTTTCGTGGATATTTCCCAAGCCCTTCGTTGGCAACTTTTTGGAAACGTGGACTTGATATTCCATGTGGCAAGTTATTAGCATAACTTGGAAGCCCAAAATTCCAAAAATATTATATTTTGTAGCTATTTTTCGCAAGTTTTCACAGCTAGTGTCGTTAAAAATGGCCTTACTTGTGCGCGCTGATATGGTATGCACCACTATAGCCGTTAATATAAGCTACGTTTGATGTTTATTTCAGACTCCAACCGGCGAGTACGCTCACAAACCGAGGGGCATGTATTACTCAATGTTTTAAGGGTCGCTCTTATCGAAAAACTCTTTCCCAAAATTTCCACATAATTTTCTCGCGCAATTTTCAGGACTTCCATATTTTCCAAAAAAAGTTTTCAATATTGGAATGCGAAGCCTTTCAAATGTTTCGTATATGAAAAAAATCCCAAATTTTCAAATAAATCTATTTTTTTCTTGATTTTCTTGTTTTTTCGGGGGGGAAAAATGGGAAAAAATGCTCGATAAAAACGACCCTAAGTGAAACATGAGTCATCATGTTTTTGGTCTATGTTGCTGTGCCCTAAGAGCATCAAGTGCAAGTCGCACAAAGTATTTACCTGGTGGCAAAACGTGACGTTAGGAGTCATAAAGTCTGCATTATAATGTGTAATTTTGGCCATTTTCCAGGTCTGGTTGATACGACGAGCACTTTCAATGTTATAAGGTCACTGGATTCTACCGTAGTTGCCGTTTTATCTGTGGATGGCAAATGGAACAACTGTAAGACCAGCGACAAATATACCACCTAACGAAACTAGTAATATGACGGGGCACATACTGCAGTAAATAGGACCTACTGTATACACACAAACCCATATATTTTGATATTTTTACTAACAACATTTGGTCATACTGTATTCACTATGCCCCCCCCGTACTAGTTCATATTAATAGTGCAATCTGAAGTGACCGGGGCACCGCCGCCGCCGCCGCAGCGACTATTACACCCTTTTGTTTTTTTAATCGTCAATTTCGCTTTCCAGCTTAACTCGTACCTGGTACCAGGTAGGAGGCTTTTACCCTCAGCGATCTTCTTCTGGACAAGCCATGGTCGTCACAGGTGTCTACCCTTCTTCCCCCCGGTACGTACGTGCCTTTATTTTTCGTCGCGCATAAGCCGGTCGCCCCGGTAGACTAGTGGTCAGCTTCAAAGACCACTGGTATTGGTACCCAAGTTCAAATCCCACCGTG
>JBBMHQ010066343.1:0-13817 GCA_037834295.1 Postelsia palmaeformis
GGTGAAAACCCGACATGCTCCGTCCCGGCATTGTTGGGATGCGAGGGTCTATGGTCATACGACTACGGCCATGCATGAGATCGAGTACACGACTACGGCCATGCATGAGATCGAGTACATATCTCCTATCGAGTACACCCCCCGTCCGGCTGTGATGGAGGCGGAAGCATGTTTGTACATAGCACCGAACCTCATGCAAAAACACAGCAACACCACCACGTTTTTCCTTGCCGATATCACCGAGCGTATACCCACTCGTGAGCGAAGTTGCACCGGACGCGATATATGGCCTGCCGTATGTGTCGCTGTGAGCAGAGGGAGAGCGGATAGGGAAGAAGGCGCACGTTCGAGCCGCAGAACTCGATGGGTATGGCATGACAACCCGGCGCGGGGTTTCCCACTACTAGAAGGTTATAATCTCGCTCATCTCGAACCCCAATAATCTTACGTCGGTCAGCGAGCGCGCAAATGCAAAACGTCCAGCGAAACGCTTCTCGCAACAACGTCGGAGGGCTCACGTTCACGTTCCACACCAGGGGTTCCGCAAGCCGAGCGTCCAGCTCGTTTTCACCCGGACTAAACATAGCCCACAGGTCCAGGTACGCCGTGCACAGAACGGAGACGTCAAACGGCCCCGTCCCCCCTGCTCCCACCGCCGCACCGTGACCTCCAGTCTTTTCGCCGCCGAGCTCGACGCCGCTGTTGTTCGATTGTGTGCTGAGCGACAACCCCAACCTTTCCTCGACGGTTGAGTTCAGAGCGATTCTTTCGCTTCTGCGCCCAGTTTCGTCGGAAGCCACTTCGGGAACGTGGAGGGCGATGACATCGTGGGCGCAAGGAAGAAGCTGTCGAAAGCCCTCCACCGGTTTCTGGGCGGGATTGTTGGAGAAGAAATGCGCGACGCCGAGGTTAAGGGATACAAACAGGAGTACTCATAAGACGCGGCGGATGGGACAGCTCGAAGGGTGTCTATCCGCCTAGTCTATTTACGTTCAGTGCTGAATTCCAGCGAACACGTATAGAGGCGATGGTGCCGAGGAGGCCCGTATCGTTTAACCAGTATTTTGCACTTGTAGGCTCAGGATACACTCGTACCATCCGGCCACGTTTCAAATTCACCGGAAGAGACACCCAGCCCACGGTTGATCTGTCAAAATCCTGTGCGGCTACTTCCATGAACCAACGTGAAGCAACCTCAACCGAGAAAGTAATCACCGAGAGCTCGGATTCGCCAGGCACGCGCACCAGCGTGAAGGTACGTTTCGCAAGCGCTTCGAACCTCGGAGGCGAAGGTAACACCACCTCGTAAGGGGCTTACCTTTAGGACGGCGGTGACTTGGTACCCCCAGGACATCAGCACGCATGAGAACATGGATACCGACGTCAGGTGGAAGTTCGGGGAGTTGTACACCACAGCTCGCCGCCCTGCTCCCAGAGTATTCTGCCACATTCGTGCATGTCCATGGAAAGGAGGCTCTAACCGATACGAACAAACAACGTGCAAGCTTCACGTTAAGGATACGAGATAAAGGGTACAGTTCAAGCGTAAGTAAGGTTAAACTCGAGGTCAAGTGAGCGGCAAGCGCATTGCAATACTGTGGAGTAAGGTCGAGGTTTGTCAAAAGAGTGGGCGAGGGCGGTCACCGTCATTGGGAATGGCAGCCATTGTTCCCCCCTTCTCTCGTCGGCGGTTCGTCGAAAGGGGCCACTCGTCGTCCGCGTAGACACGAAATTAGTGGAAGCTTACAGATGTTGCATCGCGATTTGCGCCGCCACTAATAAAGGCCACGGAAGCGCTTGGTCCGCACGTCGCGGTCAAGAAATGCACACGTCTACGTGTGCCCTACTATATGTCTTTCACCACCCATGTGGGGAGCATGGCCGTTGCCGTGGGCCTCGTTTCCGTACACGAGTCCCCTGTCCCCACTAACATGCGCGAGTCTTTGTTCTGGGATTCATCCTCGGGTGCTCGGCTGCTTCCCCCACCTACCTGCGTCCTCTCTCTTCTTGTGGCGCCGCAGAGATAGCTCTCGGCTGTCGTACTTCTGGACATGACTAACCGGTTGGCGAAGTCCCAGAGCTACCAACGTGGACATGGGGCAAAAACGTGAGGGAGCGTAGATCAGCACAGCAGTACACCGCCTATTTTGTGTGGTCAACAGAACCGCCTCCGACGCTTCTTCGCCGAAGAATAGTTCATCCATTGCACTTCCGTACATCAATCGACGGCTTTTTTTTCCCCCCAAAGGTTTTGTCCAGCCCTGCGTGACGAAGACCGCCGAACGATTAACAGGATTCGCACTGAACACATCGATCGGACCGGCTCGCACGGAAAAAGGCGCCCCTGGCTGGAAGGGGGTGGAGGCAGCGAATTCGCTTGATCCAGCACGCTGAAAACAGTAGAGGTTTCTGGGCGACCGATCGCTGAACTAATCGCCCAAACCTGAGAGAGTGAGTGCACCGCTGGTCATCAACGAACGACACCCCGAACGGTTCACATCAAATGGGCTCTGAATATCAAGGCACACTAAAGGGCCCACAGTAGCAGGACGACCCTGTGCCCGCCCCGCCCCGCCCTTCGGTCGCGCACCGCAGTGGAGGCGTTAGCGAGCGGGCGGGAAAGCAAAGCAGGCTACTCTGCTCCGGCACAATCCCGGTAACAGGGGCACACTCGGTCTACTTTCGTGTCCGGAAGGGTTCAGCAGAGCCCGCAGTTTCACACATGCGCCCCCGCAACCCGCAATGGAGCCGCCGGTCACCTGCAAGTCCCACCAGTTAGCTCTCACGAGGCGTCGTCCTGCCAGTCCTGGAGGTAGCGAAAGCTCCTGCGACTCGGGGAAACCCTTTCCGTCCCAGCTAGTCATGTGACATACAGGGAGGGGCACGGGGGCGGAAATGCTGGCTGAAGAGGGGGAACACAAAAATGGCTGACCAGGAGTTGGATGGGGGTGGGTGTTCATCTTCTGAGCCGTCGCTTTGGTGGGGCGGGGAAAGGGGATTGGCTTATTGTGGCGTGCTGGTCAGACAAAGTGAGGTACAGGTAAAATGAATGTGACGCCCGGACGGGCACTCCCTGGTAGGAGCCTGCCAACCACGAGGGGTTGCGAGGAAAGATCGACACCTGGCGACGGCATGCTATCGGAGTGAAGCACAACCTTTTCGCGGTTGCGGTCGGATCGCTCATCGCTTTTACCCCCTTTAGAACCGCAGTCCCGTTCTGGGGACAATTGGGGACAAAGTACTTGGAATTTGACTGGTCTGTCCCAAAACGGGACTGAGGTTCCAAAAGGGTTACCCACGAAACGTTGTCAGAACGAACAGACACGTAGTGCGTAAATGGCAAGGTGGAGACAATGGTGGTGTATAGACCGGTTGCTTACGGTGCGGTACGTACCTGGACATTTCCGCAGCTGCCTCGACGGCTTCGAGGTAGGGCATGAGCAGCGAGATGTCTGTCGAAAGACACTCTTCTCGCAAAATCACCTCAAACTTGCCCAGCACGATCCGCGCTGCCTGCCACGCGCCGAAAATGTGAGAAGCAGCGGCCGGTCTCGTCCGTGACTGACCGAGCAACATGTCGAGGAGGAAGAGGATCCATTTTTTTCCAGCGTAAACCACAGGCCGAGGGGCTTGAACGACGTGCTATTGTGGGCCGTTATCGTATCCCGGGAGCAGCGGGCCGCTCTCATTACCCCTTGAAGTGACGGCAAAGCAGCTTTCGCCGCCTCGCTGCACACGGTGCCGACCCATGCGCCCGTCTGAAACGTGGCCAGAAGGTACGATTTTGGATCACATGTAATTTTATACCCGTTTTCCAGCTTGTGCGCGCCATCGGCGAGACCCAGAGAGACACACTTCGCTCACCGTGAGCTCGTCCGCCCCAACTCCTTCTGGCGGCAATTCCCATGCTGACTTTCCTGCCAGCACTCGAACGAGGTAGTTGTCCACAAGCTGGTAATCTCGTGGGTATCTTGTGGAAGGGTTTTCGGTAGAGCCTAAAACGAAAAAAGGACAGCCGCATTTATCGCCGGGGTTCGGCGGCGGTAGCGGAGAGAGGAATCACGCCTGTTACCAGCGTGGAAATCCCATTGGATATTCGAAGAGGAACCTCTTCGATTTTGTTGTAGGTGGTCGGGTTTTGATGGGAAGAAGCCAGCCGGTAAACTGAACGTTCGTGGGTCATTGGCCCTTGCCGGCGCCGATGACACTGCTGTGTTTCGTATACATATTACCACGAGGGCTCCCGTTTTTCCAATGGCCGGCTTGCGGTCCCGCAGCAGTTGATGGTCAGTCATGCCGGCGGGAGGGGCACGGGCTGGGCTGGTTAATTGGAGTCTTCCCAGAAGCTGTAGCCACCCCCCCCCGTGCGCACGGGGGAACGCTGCCCCCCCCCCGCTCCCATATCACATGCACGTACTGCACACAAAGTCTCATACACATTCTAAGATTGAATGGTGGGCGGCAGGGTCAAACGAAACATAGGAAACTGTATCACAATACGGAGTTGGATTTCGTTGGAAACGCCCCGTTTCCGTCAAGACGGTGCGAAATGCAGTAGTAGTAGTAGTGTTCGTGTTTCAGGCGAAGAGAATATTCATGGCGTCAGACGAATGATATTCGGGTTCGTTCCAATGCTTGTTGAATTTCAGCGCAAAATCACACTGGGTGCAATCATATCACGCGTACATGCGGTAGAATAGTAGAACCGAGAAGGCAGTCTTTGCTACTTTCGCTCTACGACATCATGGCACAGCAGTCGAACGTACGAGCGTCATCCGTTCTTATTTCGCACGACTGCTCCAAAATACTGGTGATTTTTTTTGTCACCTGCGAGGAATGTTCAGTCGATGACGCAATATCGTGTCCGACAAGACTTCTTTGGGCTCCCTCCGGGCCTCAGAATGCAGGGTATCTATGAGATATCAGTGCGTTCGACTGACCACGCCGATGAAAAAAGTAGGCTCATCGCGCAGGCCAAATAATACCATGGAGATCGCGCGGTCCACATGCTCGAACAGGATTCTGCGGCAGCAAGTATGGGCGTATCTCTGGTATCATCACACGTATCCGGGAAGTAGATGGTGACGTACTGATTGTGACGTTATGGAAGCACTTCCCGCCGTTGACTCGTAACAACAACGCCACGCTGTCCAAGATGTGACCGAATTCTGTAGCACTCTACAAATACCCCCACCCCCTATTATAAAGGTTGGGTTGGCGTCGTTTGGTAACGGCACTGTAAAACATGCCGCTCGCTACGTGAGCTAGACAACCGGGGTACCGTTGTTTTTTTTTCGGCGGTTACCCACAGCTGATCGTCTAGTTAGATCATTTGTGCGAGGTAAAGAACCTTTACTCCGCACAAGGAAATTGATCATATCACGTAGGGTTTATGGCAAGGCACCCAAAAGGCAGTTACATAGTGTGCTCCCATTGCTGTCTCTGGAAATGCCTACATTGGAATCAAAATCAACTCATTGAAGTTGTCATCCATATGCAAGTCCGCCTCAAAGAGTTTCTTAGTAGGATGCAACTTACCCTTCATGCGACTCGCCAGACACCTCACGGCGCTTCGCGCTTGGTGCAAGCAATGTCTGCCTGGTCGGTGAAAACCCGACGTGCTCGGTCCCGGCATTGTAGGGATGCGAGGGTCTATAGTCATACGACTACGGCCATGCATGAGATCGAGTACATATGTCATATCGAGTACCCTCCCCTCCCCCCCTCCTCCCTTCCGCCGCACGAGCGATTACACAGGGCCGCCTGCCCCTCGCGGCACGCATCTTACCTTCGTCTTCCATCCCAAACAACTCGTCTAGCTCGATAGCTTCTTCGCGAAAATAGGACAGCATTCGGCGTATTGGATGCCCGACCGTCACCACCGCCACCACAACCGCCGCCGTCGTATCTGAGCCGCTCGTAACGAAACCTTCAAACCACGGCGTCTGCGCTCGCCCTGATCCATCCTGGGCACCACTGTCCCCGGAGGACTGCCCTCCGCTGCCGAGTGATTTCAAGTCCAAGTGGACAACGTCCGGCCCTGCGGCTTCGATGAGGCGCTGAACTCGTGGCAGGGTTCCGTCCTCTGCTTCGTGCGTTGTCTGGCGACCGGTATGGTCTTCATATGTGCCCTCTCGAAACCCCTCGTTCCGGAGGCTTGGTGAAGGTGGCGCGCAGGACGCCCGTGCCGTCAGGATCAATGCTATACACGGCGCCAGCAGGGTCCGCAGGATCCCTGCCATGTTCTTGCGCTCGAACGAAAGAGCCGCCGGAAATTCGTGACTATTCTGGAGGTCTCTCGTTGTGAAACTGTTGACGCCTGTTCGGATGTACTTCGCATGTATATAGGTTCTACTGTTGCTGCAGGTTATCTCCTGCAACACGACGGGGCTCCTGAGTTATCAGCTGCCAGCTGCTAGAGAGACTCCCCCTCCATGGTAGGCAGGGATGGATGGGTTCTGGCGTTAAAAACGCGATCCAGCAGCTCGCCGGGTACTCCTCGCCTGTCATGAAATTCACGCGCACGACCGTGAAAACTCGAGTATTGTAAGCGTGCCCGTCATTATGAACATACTTCGGACTAGGATACAGTATGGGCCTGCCAACGAAAAACCAAGCCACGTACTATTGGTGCGAGCAAGACTTGTTTCTTCCTGTGACACCTGTCGGTACTACCCAAGCAAACCGCCGTACCATTCAGCACAAAACCCAACATCCTATTTAGTTGTTGCTGCACAACAAATATCCTGACAACATCATCCTTGAACAGCCTTCTCAAAAGCACAGGCTAAGTCTATTCCTGACGGGATATACAGCAGCGTAGCGCTCGCCGCTGGGCACGATTTCGTAATCCAGTTTTCTTGGCGCCCTTACAAAAAGTGGGTTTCTTTGGTATGCTGTTGCGTTTTGCTTGAGTTTTTTTACTTATTCTTGAGCATTCGCTGTACTTTAGTGTACTACCGCGGTGCCAGGTATGTATGTGATGTATTCCGATCAAAAATGCTCTGTACGTACGGTTAAGCTTCGCAGTGCCGTGGACTTCACGCACGAACCATCGGTCACGTGTCCGGTGTGCTCCTGCTGCTGCCTTGATATATCACCATCAACAAGCAGTTTCCTCCACCTGGTATATAATCCCGGTGGGTAAGAGCCGATGGATTTTTTCATTTTGTTTCAATCATCACTTTTACTTTCCAGCCTAACTCGTGGGAGGTTGTACTCTAAACAGGCTTCTAGACAAGCCGTGGTCACAGGTGTCTACCCTTCCTCCCCCCGGTACGTGCCTGTATGTTTGTCGCTCGGAAAAGGATACAACATCTCTATCAAAAACATAATATTGGGAGACGATCAAAGTGCCCTCCGGGGCACTCTGGTTGACGACGCCCCCGGGTGCGCTCTGCTATTTTGAACCTCCGGACTTAGGGGTACATTGAGATAAACTGCCCCCGAAAATACAAGGCATGATGACGCGAGAGATAACAGCGACCGCAGGGTACCAGACCTTTCTGAAGATTGCCTACGGAATGTGTTCCGTGTGCAAGTAGGTCCCCATTGATAGTCATCGTTCCTCGCCCGATATGTGATATAGACGGGTTGTGTTCCGAATGCTCATGATATCTCAAGAAACAATAATTCGGGGCTTATTGGGTGAAGCATGCCTCTGGATATCTACAACATGGAGCACGCCACCACGACTGATCCCGGCTACCGTAGGGTGATAGATCTGTCTGGAGGTTGCCTTCGGAACCCGTTGCCGCGGTGTGTGCAGCCAGCAGGTTTATCGGTAATCGATTTTCTCCCCGATATACAGATGGGTTCCTATCGCCAATCCGTGCTCTTGGTCTCTCCAGGCATTTTTTTAAGTGCCCCCTAAATGAACAACACGAATCAAGCCGCTACGACCAATCACGACGACCGCAGGATGCTGGGCCTGCCCGGTGGTTGTCTACGGCAACTGCTGCCTTGATGTGTGAAAGTAGGTTCGGCCGCTCGTTTGCTTATATTATACTAAGCATGAGCTCTAAGTTGTGTCAAGCCATTTCAAGTCGTGTGCTCGCGTTATAGAGTGCAGCCTTATATCGGCACCACCACTATGTGAACGACAACGTGTCCGGTATACTGCTGTTTCTTTTAACCGTAGGTACAGCATTTTTCCCAATCCTTGTCTCCACCTTATTTTCTCCCTCTGTCCTACGGTAATCGTAACCCAAATCGCACATCCGGGTTCACACAACAGGCTCTTCCCCTCCACCCTCCTCCCTACGGTACGTGCCTTGCATTTGTAGTGCGACTCGCCTTCAGCCCTTCCTTCCCACGTCGACTCGTGTCGAATGCACATTGTTTTCTTCCCCAACAAAACAAAACAGATAAACTAACCGACGCTTCTTGCAACCCCTCGCCAGCAATATTAGCACCATCATTCAGATATCGACTGCTACTGCTGTTGTCGTGCTCGTACTTCCAACAACAACCAGCTCCTCGAGATACAGCAACAAGAGGCAGATGTGGGGGCGAAGCAATTGAACACGACTTATCGCTACTATTTTTTCTTTGTCCCGACTTAAGGCCGCACGTACGTGCCTCAACTCAGGATGCTGCTGAAAGCGCGAGAATCGCTTGGACAACAAATCGATATTTCAATCAGGACAACAAGCCGATTTGGCCTTTTGCCTCATCTCTACATTTTCTTCACCAATAATTGCCCTCTTTGTTTTCGTTTTGTTTTCGTTCTGTTTTCGTTCGTTTCGTGTTGTTTTGTTTTTTTCGTTCACCTGTTTCTGTTGTTTTGTTTTTTTCGTTCGCCTGTTTCTGTTGCACCTCTTCCAGGGGAACGCCGACAACGATACTACCACCGCACGAAAGAGGGCGGCATTCCCTTCCCCTCCTTCGTTTTATGATTCTCTATCACGGCGGTTTGTTTCTCATATTCTCCTCAGGCTCTGTAGGATGACGGATCGGCAAAGACGCCGGGTGTGCCGGATATCGATGGGTAGAAATAATGATGTAGCACGACTGACACACACACACATCAAGGGTCAACACGGGCAGTCCTCCGGAGGAGCAGTGCAGATTTAGACCCCATCACCCAACGGTCGCCATGGTGTTCGCGATGCGACGCCTGCAGGAGCTGGCGAGGGAGATTCTGAAGGGCAAACCACTGTTGATACGCTGTCTCGACCGTACCGAAGCCTATGACTCCGTCGACCGCTTTCTCCCGTCGATTGTCTTGGCTCGCTTCGGCGTACCAAGGAGAATGCTCACTGCAATGCGCTGACTCCTCGACGTAATGCGAGCTCGCGCGCTGTTGGATGGTGATGGGCTAGTGCTCGGATACATTCGACACCGAGCAGGGTCTTCGCCAAGGCCGTGTGCTTCCGCCGTTGCCGTCCAAAATTCCTCTCACGGCCGTGCTGCGAGTGGCGGAGAAATGTCAACGTCGATGCAGCCATCATGGGCAGCCTGGTGCAACTTCAACGAAACAAGACGAGGGGAGAAACGAGGAGGCATGGGCTAGCAAAACCAGCGGGGTGGGGAAACAGGAGGAGGCCAATACCTTGTGGCGTATGGTACACGCTGAAGATGCGGGCATCGTATCGCGATCACCATGAGGGTTGGAGAGGATGACGGCGGTGATCGTGACTGCGTGTGAGGCGTTCGGGCTGACGTCCTCCGAGGCCAACACGGAGACCATGTGCCTGTAATAGAAAGCTGGGCGGATCGTACCATTCACCGTTACTGCAGCCGGTCAGGTGGGCAAGCACACAGCCGAGTCTGTGTACTCGGACGGGGCTATTAGCGCAGAGTGAGGCCTAAGGAGTATCGAAGTAACGCGTAGGCTCCAGAGGGCATGGGCGTGCTTCGGGCGGTATAATATGAAAATTTATGGCCATCTGGGTGTGCGCTTACGCATGAAGGCGCGGATTCGGACATCCGAGGTAATCGAGACGCTGCTCTACGGATCCGCCACGTGGAGCCCGGGCAAGGCATACTGCGACAGATGACGGGAGGTCTACCCTCTAATGCTCCTCTGGTGCCTTGGCTGGCGGAGACGAAAGCGGGAAGACCGCATCCTATCCTATTCTGCAAACGAGCTCCTCAGGACAGACTCCGAGAGTGTTGAGACGACGGCGCGCAGAGGACGGATATTGTTTGCGGGCTTCGTGGTGGGCATGAGGGAGGGGCGCACGCCGAGGAGGTTGATGTTTGGGGAGATGGGTCGGAGGTGAGGGTTACTCCGGGTGTCAGGAGTGGGAATGGATAAAGGACTCTGAGGAGGATCTTAAGGCATTCGGCATCAAGCTCGAAGAATGGCGCGAGGTTGTAGCAAAGGTCGGCAGATGGTCCTACCGGGTCGACGAACGGTCGGGGGTGATCATGCGGAGACGACCTCGTGAGAGTGTTACCCTACTGAGCTATAGCGGCAAAATATCGATAAATCACCATGCCTAGGGCATTCCCAAATTAACTCCCTCCGTTCATGGTAAGGCACCCAAGAGGCAGTTGCATAGTACTCCCATTGCTGTCTCTGGAAGTAATTGGCTACACCGGAAATGAAACTAACTCATTGAAGCTGTCATCCATATGCAAGTCCGCGTCACTAGCGGTTCTTAGTAGGCTGCAGCTTACCCTTCACGCGACCCGGACACGTCACGGCGCCTCGTGCTTGGTGCAACCAATGACTGCCTGGCCGGTGAAAACCCGACATGCTTCGTCCCGGCATTGCAGGGATGCGAGGGTATATGGTCATACGACTACGGCCATTCATTGGATCGAGTACATCTATCCGATCGAGTACACTCCCCGCCCCCTTCTGGACGGCGGGATCTTTGGGGCGGTGGAGAGGCGATTTGAACCCGTTTCGTGCAGGCGACGCCAAGTGTAGTAGAACTCGAGTATTGTGGTAAGGGAATGGAATCCAGGAATTATCCGAACTGGCTAGGAAGGCAGCTTCTCTTGTTCAGGAGACTTTTTTTCCGCTTTGTCGTATCAGTTGTTTTCATGATGGGAGAGGAGGGAGCTGTTGATAGTGATTCGATCGGGGCTCGATTGAAGGCATCACGCCCACTATGCTCTCGTTATGTTAATCCGCTAGACGGTTGAAGACAGTTATCTGAATTACTTTCGTCGGGGCGCTTGTCGACTCTTCTCCCATCGGCTATCCCAACCATTGTCGCAAGGGAAACTTTAGAGCCCCGGAAATACTCTGAGGGTATTCAGGGCCTTGGTATTACCGGCTATCTCACAACCACTTCTATAGCCCGATACTATTTTCCATCACATTAGCCTTTCCTGGGCAGAGCCGTATATGCAGACCACACGACGGTCAATGGATGATACCAGAGTTCATCCGAAAAATACCGGGAAGGGAGGTCGAAGATGCGGCTATTCGAACAACGAAATGAGGTAATAGATTTCCCCACACCTCCACACTCCTTGGATTCTGCAGCTCACGATTTTGTCTTGCCAGCACGTTGGAATTGCATTAAGGACAAGTTGGGGCACGTGGGAGCGCCTGCCGCAAGCTCGTTTCGCCTAATCTTCCAAATGGCCGAAAATTCCAGGGGTATATCCCTCTTTTACCATTTCCCTCATGTTTTAGTTTGATGTATACGATTTGGTTCAGTTACTACTCGCGTTGCAGCAGTATGTGTGCAGTATTCTTCCGTTTGTGTTTTTCTCTCGGCGGCAATATTGATATTCTACTCCAGAGTTATTGGAGCCTGTCCCGCATGTGAGCACAAACCGCACTGGTACCGTGAGCTAACGTGCGAACAGCGACAACAGCAACGCAAGAAAAACAAAAACAAAGATCGATCGCCCCTGGTATACTGTTGTGTGCTAGGTTTATGTGTCGTATCGTTAAAGACTGCGTTTCTCTTGCGGAGTGTTTTATAAAAAATAAGGGCATGAAATTACCATATCTGGTGTCTCCGGTGGCTTGGTAGATGGTCAGACTGCCGACCAAGATCAATTCCGTGGGCTCGAATCACATCGAGTGCATCGTACTCGCAAGGGATTTTTCTTGAATGAAAATTGATGAGCGGAAATCGTGAGAGCGTGCTTGTCCAGAGGACCGCTAAGGGTCAATCTTCTTACGAGTTAAGCGGAAGGTAAACGTGATGGTCAAAAATAAAAAGCTGACGTATACCAGGTATCCGTTCCCCTCGCCGCTGCCCCATCAGGCTTATAGCGAGTGGGGTCGGTGTTTCTGGTGGGTGTGAGGCCGGGCTCACTCTCTACGAGTGGTGTCTTCTTGCTGCGTGAGGCCGCGAGACTACTCAGTTGGGTCGTACGTGGTGCGTCAGGCATGGACACCTACGATTCACGCGTCTTTTTAGGAAGCAGCGGCAGAGCAGCAATGCTCAATCGGGATATCCGTGCGCGGAGGAAGACGCCACCACAGGCCAAGCTACGGCACTGTCTAACTGCGCCGGTAGGAAGCTGGATTCGACGGCGAAGGAGAAGGGAAATAGAGTATCGATGAGCAGGGAAGAGACGGATTGAACTCACCCTGCGCGATAAGTTTTGTTTCTAAATCAGAACCGCAAGCCGAAGAGCTTTGTTTTGGGGACGGGGGAGAAGGGGAACCGGCTGGAAGGGAGTGACAATGAGAGCATGGGTGAAGGAGCGGACCGATTTGGCTCATGCGATGAGGTGGCCATGGAGAACGGCAGCAAGACGGCACACGGAGACCCACGACCGGCGTGCACACTATCACGAGAGCGGTATTACTGTAATAATCGTTTTTCGTCTGACTTTGTTTCTCACGAGGTATTATGTACCTGCTATACTGGTCTTTGTAGTGTTGGCGACTTGTATACCCTTATGACCCCCGCAATGACCGGAGAAGTGGTGTCATAGCTGTGCTGCACCTTTTGTCAGACAGTCCGGGAAAACATGGAGGTTGTTGATTTTGGTATGGTAGTTTTTGGTTCGATTTCCATTCTTTCCACTGCATGCACGCGAGTCGTCCCTCTTACAGCACCCCAGACAGCGGGCGTGTTCCTCTCTGTATACACGACTACCGTGCGTTTCGTGCGGTCCAGGAAGCACTCCAGACAGCAATCTCTGTGTAGTCAGTAGCCACGAGTTGGTTAGTTGTGGGGGCGGGGGGAACTACACGCTGTAGTTCTGATTTGATACGCGCGGCGGTGTTATTAACAGTTCAGTTTGCACGTTGATTTCTTTTTGTGTGCGCCTTCTTCGTCTTGTGGTTTTCAGGCGCGAAGCGTCGTGCTTCCCAGCGGAATTTTGTGTGTGTTTTTAGGGTTTGTCGGATTTTGGTGGGGCTCCAGCACCTTTCTTTGTGTGGCCACGGATCCCTTGATTCGAGATTCAATGTGAGAACAACCACAGCAACACCAGTAAACAACGCTACTCTAGTATAATCTCGCGACCGGAGTATTATTCTACATGAGTACGTAGCCACGAATAAATATTTATGTTTAGGATTTTGTTTTTCTTCTCCATCCCGCTCATTGTCGTTGCTCTTCTCAATGTAGCGACTCAAATCCGGGACCACACGGGGCCCTCCCCCCCCGTCGCACTACGTAGCAGCTATTAATACTTTTATTTTATTATTTTAGATCTTCAATTTACTTTCCAGCCTAACTCGTGGGAGGCTTTACCCTCAACGAGCTTCTGGATAAGTCGTGGTCACAGGTGTCTACCCCTCTCCCCCCCTGCACGTGCCTTTTGTTTTTGGGAAATGGTCATGTGGGGGTATACCCCCCTGGTTTTACGGCTAGTTGGGGGTAGGGTCAAAATGCGCCTGCGAAACGCGCTCCCGCTGGCCCAAACACGCTCAAACGCAATTC
>JBBMHQ010066354.1:0-13817 GCA_037834295.1 Postelsia palmaeformis
GCGAAGGCTAATGCATTACGATGTGTTATCTCTGTGTCGTAGTTTGTGACCACAGAGCTTGTATCTCTCTAGGGCGTAAATAATCAGCACGGACACTGGGAATGCTGGATGTCGACGAGTAGAAGAACAGTTTAATGTCGAGAACACACACACACGCACACACACGCACACGCACACACACACTGCTGAACTCGGACACTTCAAGGCTACCCGAGGGGTCAAGACCAGAAGACACGCAGTGGCAGTGGCAGTGGCAATACTGCTGCTGTCGTTGTTCGTATCGAGCGACAATTCAGGCCGGCAAAGAAGGAAACACACACACACACACCACCACCACCGACACTCGCAAGCCCGCTGCTGGACTGGAGCTCTGCAGTAGGTAGGTTCGTCTGTCGTGGGCGTTGTAAGTTGTAAGGAACGATCTCGCACATGGTGACATCATCTGATCAACGATCTGGCGAGCGACTGAAAAGTCGGAAAAAAATCGAAACTTCTCCCTCTTCTCGCTGGCAGATGAAGAATGGAACGAGGCACACCCAAGCCGCCCCTTGCGAGAAGATACGAACACTACTCCTCAGCAGTGTGAGCTCGTACCGCAAATATACCCACCTCAACTCCGTCTCCGTCACCGCCGGCAGGGAGCCCGTCTAACATATCGTCGCCGAGGGCCGACGCCTCCAGTGCCAAGGCATCGTAGATATCAGATGCTTCGCCATCTACGTCCATCCTCGGGCCGGATCCTCCTTGCTTCCAGGTGCTTGCTTTCTAGAAATGCTTGGGGACTGACCCCATTGTTCCGTTCGTACAAGGAAGAGTTTATCTTCTGTTAGAGGATTCGATCACGTGCTGGTTTACTGCGCTGTGTCCGGCGAGAGAAAGGGTTGTCTGCCAGGCAGTTTTTGAAACATGTACCGGTCATGGGGGCCATTTTCAACCTTTTTCAAGAGAATGGAGTTCGTAAAATATTTATCGTCTTTGCTACGGAGGGGTTACGGGGAGGGTGACTTCGGAGTTTTTTTTCGCGTTCATTTATTTTCTACCGGTCATGGTATGTCGATGGCTTCTCTTTGTGTTCGCTCTTCACCATACGGGGTCCAACATATACCTGAGCGAATCACGGGTGGCAAAACCCAGACAGTCGGAGGGAGGAACGGAAGCAAGCTGGAGGTATTTGTATCGTATACATACGTAATGCACTGCAACAGCAGCAGCACAGCAGCAGTATGTATCCTCCTCCTGCATTCAAATATTAATAAATAATTACAGAGGACCCGTACCGATACCTACCTGGTGTGGTACCAGGTACAAAATACTGTATAAAACATGGTGAAGACATAAAACCTACGTATCTTGGTCACTCTGATCCCCCGATATACTGCTGTTTTTTCAATGCCAGGCGAAAGTGCAACACAGCACGACTATTATACCGCTTGCTGTAGTATCGGTTACCATATTATTATTATTAGACCTGATATTTTGTGAACTAAACACACACATGTTATACATGCGCGTGGATGCAGTTACCAAGGGGTTGGAGGCCTCTCGACTCGCAATCGTCACCCACCCGTCCAAATTTTCCGGATTTATACGCCGTGCTTCGGGCATAATTCTTTGGTTGGTGCACAATCACGATTGATTGACGAACATTGACTGTGCACGGGACGCCGACCGCTATTATTATAATAATAGTAAATAGGACCACATATTATTGTTGGTAAAAATCGGTAAAATACGTCGGTCAATGGACGCTGTTATGGGGCTTAGATTGGGTAGGCGATTGGTTAACCTTTTACCTTTTTTAGCCCAACGGGCTAAGACCTTCACAAATGGCAACGATGGCAGGACATGGGTCGTTGGTCGTGAGTTCGAATGTCACGTCCACCATGAAATCCCTTTTAGGAGAAAAGGGAGTTTCCTCATGTCATGTCAAGAATCTGAAAAATGCTCCTGGATCCCCAGAAATTGGAACCGCGTGTGGTGGCGCGTTGACCCGTAGAATCCTGTCCGTTCCAGGGGGGGGGGGTATTATGAGGCTTAGATTGGGTAGGCGATTGGCTAACAATCTACCTTCAGCCCAACGGACTAAGGCCTTCACAACGCCTCGGCAAAGGCTTTGCCAAGTGGAGCCAGACGCTCCAAGCATGGCCCATCAGCGTCTATAGACGGCGACAGCCCAACGGACAGCACCCCGATGAGCGTCGCCCGCACGAGCTCAAGGCGGTCTCGGCGATCATAAGGCAAACTTAGGGGGGCCCGTCCGTACGGGGACCAACCTGGGTCACATCGATGTCACTAATAGAGCAAAGCTGGGCGGCCACCCGAGCCGTTACGTTTACCGACTCCCCCACTAAGGCTTGGATGTCGGCCGGAGAATCGCCGAGAACATGGGGGATACGGCCCAAAAAAATCCAATGCCGTTGAGGGCCCGCTTTCTTTCATAGGACCGCCTCGTCCACGAGCTGCAACCTCAGTAGCAGCCGCTCCCGCGCCACGCCGTCGTCGCGGGGAGAGTCTCCTTAAGCGGCCTCGTTCGCCACGACCTGCTGGAGCACGATGTCCACGTGGGAGCACTGCGCCGCGCAAGTTGGCACCAAACATTGTGTCCCCGCGATTGAAGCGTCAGTTCTAGCCGCGGCTGCCTGTATCTCGCCGCGAAGTGGCCAGAATGGCTTTCTACTCGCCCCATCCACTAGGCCATGTCAGAGGTACACCCGAAGTCCGAGCTAGAGCCAGTGAGGTGAACATTGGCTGGTCCCCCCAAAGCTGAACGCCGTGCTCCGGGGAACGGCCACTGAGACAGCTGCAGCGGCCGCTGTGGCCTCGTCCGGTTTCGGTGGCGGGGCATAACTCATCGCAGTACACGTGGTAAGCAGCAGTCTGAGTGAACCCGAAGAAAAGCCGGCAATGCTAGCATTGCGCCGACCAGCGACGAAGCCAGCAGCTCCCACCAGTCCACAGCTATACACTGAAGCTAAAAGCTAGACCAGTCTGTACCGCACCTTGGACCAGTCTTGACACCCTGCTTCGCTGTGTCCTCTCGATCGCGATTCAACTGCTATAGCAGAACTGGTCCCTGGGGCCCTTCTGGACTATATACGGGTACATTAATGTCATTGCTTAATTTTTACCGTACATACTAAACACATATTTTATCGTACCTCGATAATATTCCGCATATATAATAGATTTTCCGTCTGTACCGTAGGTCCTACAAGGTATTTACTATGATCGCCCGAAATATATTAATACGGTAAACAAACAGCACAAGACATCAATATTAGTGAATGGCTGATTAAACTGGGGTTAGTGTTACGGGCACATGAAGGTCCCCCCCCCCCTCCCTCTCTGATATAACGTTGGCGTTGAAAAAACTCTTGTAGAGACGTTGGATAACGTAGCGGTTTTCACAGCAGTAACTTGTCGAGAGGTCGACAGACTCTCATTTCGGTACGCATGAACCGATGGTGTGCTACATTGACCCACGTCTGCACAACAAGGTATTTCTTACGCCCACATTATTCAGGGGGGCGGTCTCGGCCACCTGTCTGCGTAGTGACAATATATTATAAGCCTACGTGGATATGGCCACCCATGAATCCACATTGTACGCAACAGTAGTAGTGAACCTCGCCCAGAGTGTCGAATGGCAACCATAAATGGTAAGGAGGTACCTCACCTCAACACAAACAGGCACTTGTATTTTTTCACCCCGAGAAGCTGGCAAGCTGGGTCGTCGAGCCGCGAGTAGCCGGAGACGGTATGGTGACTTCACGGCACTGAATGAGATACCAATACTCGTCATAAGTCGGAGCCTGCGTTCGCCTGAATGCCAAGAGTCGCGCCGTCGATATACTATTTGTGTGAATTACCGCGTTTTGCGTTGTTGCCATCACACACTCTGCACAGCGCCCAACAGGCACTGAATCTCACATTTTTACAGGCAAGAACATGGTGTGGGCGACAGGATGCTTGCGGTATGCAGATATCGTCCCCAACATCGGATCACGCCTGCCAACCATAGAGTTGCACCCCCAACTGTTCTTCACGAGGGTTGACGTTCGGGAGTACAACCCCTGGGGAGCACGCCCCGAAGTGAAGGATTCTCTTCTGCGACCATGAACCGAGCTCTCACTACAAATTACGTGTAAGATCCCCCCCCTCGTTTGTGCTCCATCTTGAAAGGGATGCGTGGGCAATAACCAAATGATTTGAAGTCAACAACAAGCTGGTACCCCCTCCCCTCCCCGTCGTTTAACTCGAGAGGGGTTTATGGAGGCGCCTCTTTGCCACATATCGAAGAGCTGTGCTCCCCAAAGCCTCCGCCACAGCCTGCCAAGACCAAGACGAGGCGGACACCATCGGAGGTGGCGACTTGTATAATGTGGCGTCAAGGAGCCTCTGAGGTATCTACATTGCACAAGAAGAACGAAATGCAACCAAGAAGACAAACACGAAACACAGCGATAAGGCAGCGGGAGGGAATAGGCTACCTGTCTTTCCATCGCTTCCATCCACTATTTTCTCTTTTCCCGCCCCCATTGTTCGTCTTTTTCACAGGATCGCTCGAACAATTATGTATCACCCGGTACTTGTGTGATTAATACAGTTCATGTCATGTGTCATTGATCTTTTCGGTTTTACCTTTCGGTGTTTCAGTCACCCCGCGGGGGGGCAACAGGGGCAATCGAAGAGAAAAGCGTCGATGTCCGACGGATCAGTTTGTTCTGGCCAGAGGGTGATACCTCCATTCTGGGTTTCAACGCTCTCAGTTGTGCCCGTCGACGAGAAATTCGTATGTACCCCGTTAAAGACGCGGGGGAGGGGGAGGTGAAGGATTGTTAGAAACAAGAGAAACGAAACTCTGCAACCAAGAAATATTATTGGTGAACCGTGAACCCGCCGAGGATGATGGTTCAATCTGTATCGCATCCTGCGGGGTCCGGATACCGGCAGGGTGCCCTCACTTGCGTCCCCTTGTGTGTGGGTTCTCGCTCTCTAGCCGTCAGCTTCGTTTCAAGCTGAGCGCCAACCCCATCGGAGCACGAAGATAAGTTTCTGCGACCGTCTGCTTCCGGTGCTTGATGCGTCATGGTTTCCACCCATATGGATAGAAGACTGTTATGGCCCTCGATGAAATGCATTCGAGCGCTGTTTTCAGTTGGCTTGATTGTTTTTCAAGAACTCGTAGCTAGAGTTGGTGCGAGTGTGGAGAGAGGCCAGTTGGCACCGGCACAAACGGCACCCCAGCAGGCGGGGTTCGGCTCTCAGAACGTCTACTTTTTTTCCTCGTAAAACCAAGAACTAAAGGCTCGCGCGCTGCGCTCGCGCGTCCTTCAGAGTGTAATGCGGTTACCTTATTACGGTACAGAGTGGTATGCCAGTACAACAGTACGATAGCACGGCGGGAGCAGGACGCGCCACCTGCCAACAGAACAGCCATCAATACATTGTGGTTCGTCTGGTCCATACGGCGGCAATGTATACGGGAAAGCACCTCTGCCGATATCTGTATACCTGGTATAGCATAATGAGCTTGATGCGTCATGGCTTCTACCTATATGACTGGGCGATTCGCCTGAACAGGTGTGAGGTAGGCACGCCGTCTCCTATAAATACACTAGCACGTCGTCGCTGGTGGCCTCGTGGTTTCTCAATCGCTGGCATCAAGGCAACTCTTGAGCACACCTTGAGCACACCGACGGGCAAGGTCGTTACGGTATGGTAACCGTCTCTCTTGTACGAGAGGCCGAGGGGGACAACGTCTGCACCCCGGTGTGATCAGATCAAGGGCGCGCCGACTTGCCCTAGGGTGAGCTAGTCGTGAAGTTTGGTGAGTTCGGGGGACAATAACTCGACATTTCCAGATTATCAAGACGCGGGATATTGTGGAGCACCACCGTGATTACGCGTAGCATATCTTTTATCCGGAAAAGATTGAGCTCAAAGCCCAACCATGGACACAACACACAGACGGGACAATAGTTGTAGTAGTCTGTCCCGAGAAAAATCACGGGTGTATCCATGTCTACCGATCAAAATTAGACCACAAGTACCCGGTATGAAGGAAGGGGTAGCAAGGTTGGGAAGAAAAACTGCACAGCCAGATGCAGCAGCGTAGTACCAGTATAAAAAGGGGGTATGCACGAACATGGTAAGGCTCGGCTATGATAAACACGGCGGCTGCACGTACAGAGTTCTCGAGTATTCTACGGTGGACAGTCCTCCTCTTCTGGTCTATTTCTGCTTCAACGAGCACCGTGCATTTTCCGTCGCGGATACCTTTCCGCCCTTTTCGGCGTACCGCATTAAACACGTGGACTCTAAGGAAGACGTGCGGGACCGAGAAGGCGCACCGTCTGCTTTCATAGTTAACAGGCGTACCACAAGTAGCTGGTTGCGGCATAGCCTGTGTTCTTCACATTGAACCGTTCCTTGTATCATACCCGTCGACATGTGAAAGTGTCCGGGATAAACAGCAGTAGAATTAACAATAGATTGCTCTGCGTTGCATCGCGCTTCTAATTTTCATATCCTCTTTCCACTAAAAACAACACGTCTGTATTGGGACACAGCGCGTACAGACGGCCCCGATGAAGGAAGGAAGGAAAGACATCGAAACCCATGAAAGATAAATTGACAAGTCGACAAGGCTGGCAACATACTCACGAATAGTATTGAAGCCAGAAACCGTACTAGTCCAAACGACGTTGTTGCACACGCGCAATGGCTCGATGGAGAGCGAGTCCCCAATGGGGTCGCTGGTACTATCTCCAGCCACTACTACTAGATCTGTCTTGACGTACACGTACCAGACTTGCCTTCCGGAATGCCATTGACTATCGAACGAGGGAGACGCGATTGTGCTCCCCCCACTAGTGCAATCGTACTCGAGCCAAATTTTCGGCGTGATATTTCGCAGGCTGTAGTAAGTAACGCGGCGCCTCCACAACATTCCTCGAGGTTCGAAAATCTGCCGAGGCCACTGGGCCATCGGCGATTCGTTGGAGCCTCTCTACACACGACGGCAAGATGGGTAGTGTGAAGTAAAATGAAGGATGGATAAGGGTGTGAAGTGGAATGTGGACGGATGCGCGAGCATTGCAACCATTTGTCAATATTAACGAAGATCCATATTATTATATTTACTGGCGTGCGTGTCCAAGATACCTGACACACCGCACACACATGCACAGCAGCAGCAGCAGAAGAACAGAGGTGGAGATGACCGATGACCGGTCGCAGCCGCGGTAAAGCTGCTAATGCCGTAGCTACAGCAGTACAGCGCGGGCCTGCCACATGGGCGTGATGTTTCCTGCTGCTGCTTGTGCTGCTGGGTGGGGTTGTTCCATGTTGTTCGTGTTCTCTGCATGTTATCTGATGTCTAGATTTTTGGTGGTGTGCGTGGGGCAAAAACCCAAAAAATGAGAAATACAGGAACAGCTGACGTACTCATACGTACTACGAACGTTCCTTGCATTTCGGTCCAACATGAGCATGAATATACCACAAACACACACAGCAACAGCACCAGCAAAGAATGGAAGATAGGATCAGCAGCGTTTCAGCCGAGTGTTCGCGTAGATTCGACAAACGGGGTTGACGGCCGTACCGGATCGAACGTTCGAGATGGAAGAAGAGACTTGGTAGGGAGCACCTACTGCTGTGTGTTGAGGTACGCCTGCAAGCAATAACAGTTTGGCTCCTGTTTGAGAGCGAGGAAACAAAAAAGAAAAAAAAAGGGATTAGAGTAAGGGCAAAGGTGTCAAGTTTCGAGCAGAAGAATTTGAAGAACGCAAATAACTTAAAAAAAACGAAACTTTTCTGTCACAGGAAATGATATCCGCGTTTGTGAAGGGCTGAGACAATACAAGCACAAAGCGCCGTAGCCCACCATCACTATAAGGTCCGAACCAAGCTACCAGCTACATTCCAAGTCAGGACGCAAGAGATCGGCTTAGCTTTCCTGTGTCACTGAGCTCTTGGCATATGTAAGCCGCGTATTTCACTGCACCAAGTCGCGAGCGTCCCCTGCCGTCTGCATTGTTTACATTGCGTTCTATCTACTTCCTTAAGTGAGCGTAGCGAGAACCATACAGTCACCCGAAGAGCACAGACGTAAATACACGTACCAATTCATAAAATGTTTCCGGGCAATCAAAGCATACCCTTAAATCGATCGGACAAACTTATTAAACACGTGCTTCAATCATCAGTTCTCTCGACCCGGGTTGAAAGTTTTCCTGGGCGACGGCCGAACTTGGAAAGTCGCTCTTGTGCTTGCTCGCCGAGAGGAAATGGGCAGACACGAAGCGATGCACTCGTGAGCGTGGGGGGCGGGCCGGGCCCACACCACACGGTATCCAGGGCAGCTTGGATACTGCGGGTAAATCACAATATTGCGTTCGATAACACCGCATCCATCTGTTGCTTATCGACAACAAGTTCCAGGAAAAGTATCGCGCCAAGCCAAGTCCTACCAAGAAACGACGGTCGACACCACGTCAACCACGGTAGACCTCCAACCTATCGTTCGGTCCTATTTCGTCGATTTCCCTTGCGGCGAGGCATTCGCCGGGGTCAACAACATCGACAAAATGATGTCGAGTTTTTCTTCAAGCTTCTGTACTCGCGAGTGGAGTCTATTTTCCACGGCAGCCGCAGCCTTCTTGGCCATACAGCCCTTCACTTCGTCAAGACGCTTTTCTAAGCGTTTCCGAAGGAGCTGAACGTCTCCTACCGTGGCTGAGCGATCGTGGGCGTCTCGGTTGAAGTAGTAAGGGGTGCTCGATACGGGGTCTACCAGGGACTTTTGAACTTCAGCCATCCCCAAACCTCTTGTTGACTCCTTGAGCATTTCGTCTACACTGACTTTTGTGCGGCTGAGGGGTGTGGAGGATATCAATATTCCAGTCCGCCCCGTGACCACACTTACCACTTGTGCCAACCAAGAAAATGTAAGACAAACTGGAACAAACACGGTGCTCCATACCAAACACAACGACAGCCTAAGCATGAGGGACACGATCGAAACAGGCCTCGCTACAGAGGCTCGCCAAACGACTACGAGCGACTTTGGCAAGGACACCAGCCAAAGCAGCGACCCACCCACAATCGCAATGGGGCCCAGTACCATCCAAAACACGAACCGCCCCAAGCCCTGCCTCACGGCAGCGTGAGACCTTCCCCGTGCGAAGAGGTCAAAAACGCCACAAGGGAGAACGGCCGCCAGCTGCAAGAGGTTGAACGGTGCGGGCAACACATCGTCTGCCACAACCGACCGAAACATCATGTACAACCGCGCTCTGGACACCCTGATGAGGACGTTCCCTTCCAGCTTTGAGTGCGACGTACTCAAAACCGCGACGAGAAGGTTAAGCAGCATTATGCTCATGATGATGAGGTACGATGCGAGCAGCAGCGTACCTACCGCCTTGTAAGGAGTTCCATGAAACTCGTCAAACAAACTGACCTCGCCGAGCATGGCAACGAACACATTCAGCAGTGAAGCCTTGAACGTTGAACCGTCGATCTCTCTGAGGAGCTCGAAGAACGCTATGGCGAAGCCAACCATCACGACGCCCATGACAACGCCGAACTGGAGCAGCTCCGTGTACATGCTGAATATCACCTGCCAAATGAATGCCCCCGGACCAGACATAAATACAGGAAACACTGAGATTGTCGTTCGTTCGGGAGAGACGACATCCGTTAGGGTAATCGGGAGTGGACAATTTTCGTTCGAAACTGTACCCTACCTGGTACGTCAGAAGGATTAACGTATCTGGGTGGGGGGGGTCAACCCCGAGATACCATTCCTTTGATGGGGCCTGTTGGGTGACCACGTGCTAGCCTATGGCGAATACTCTCTGTGGGAACATGGCCGAAACGAGCGCGATGATGTGAGTGTTCACCTGGATCATAGCGCCCTGGAAGGGCAAGAGTTGGGCGTAAAAGAGAAGGCGCCAGTACAACAGCGGCGCGGCCAACGCGTAAAGAGATCGCCCCCGAGCGCTGTCGAAGTCGACAGCACGCATGACGAACGCCCCCAGGCACAAAGTCAACGCCGACAAGTCGAAGGCATTCCACCTGTCCAGCAGGTATTCGTCGAGATCTTTCCGCATTTCGTTGATCTCGGTGAGAAGTGAAGCCTATCGGTGAGAGAGGGAGTACCGGGTCAAAAGTGGGAGTCTCGAATACATCCATCGGAAAATAATGCCATTGCATCTCTAGAAGCTCTTCGAAGACCGTTGATTGACAAGCACGCACGCGTTTACAATTGGTAGTCGTCGAGGCGTATCCGAATCGTTTCAAAGTATATTATCCAGCCTGGAGGAACTCCATCAGTATTTGAAAAACACTTCATACGCCACCTCTATCGCAATCTTCACAGCTGGAAGGAGATATGCAACGGTTCCCGACAGCGCGGGAAGGATGACGGCACCAACCAGCGAAAAGCATCTACCCTCGATTCACAAAACCTTTCGGACGAAGTAGAAATGCAAGCAACATCGTAGGTAATGACGAGCAGAAAACGGCTTCGTGAATGAGCCGGCGAAACTATTTTTTTTTCGGAAACTCGTTGAGCCCAGGCAAAGGGTCCAAACTTTGGAGGATGCTTGCACGAAGCAAGGTACAGGGTATAACCCCAAATGTCTTCTGATACGATGCACATGGGAAGTACGGTCATGTTCTGGGTGTTCGGCCGTTCGGAAAAGTCATGAATGCGTACACAACCATGAGTCACATTCTTGTCACCGATCACCTTGTTGAGTAAAATGTATATATCGCTTTTCTGCAGTACAAGGCTTGCACGCATGGCGCTGTGACTTACCACGACCCAAACGACGAAGGCGATTTCACCCTCTTTAATCGAGCCTTCATCGTGACAGAGCACTTTGCTCGTGAACAGCGCGAGCACGCCGACGTAGACGATGACGTCAAACACCATCCTCATCACCGGTGTTTTGTAGTAGCTGTTAGTCACACTCACCATGCCCATCGCGACGAAGTGGGCTCCGGGCAATAGCGTGAGCCTGCAGAGGCTATCGCATGCAAGATTTTTCCCGAGTGACGCCATGATTACACCCAGCGTCGAGCCCAGGGTATATGCAGTGAGACTTTCATGCCCTTTCCCCTCCTGACGTCGATCAGCGCGCGGGACCTCCATTGAGACAACTTGGCCACTGTCCAACAGGCCTGGGAGGCCACGCGTGAACTTCTGCAACATGTAGTCCATCGCTAGAGGCTTCGTGGCGAATGTGACTACACGAGTCGAGCACTTGAGGGCGACGGCCAGGGGCCCTAAGCCGTCTATGCCGCCGACACGGTGCATACATGTCAGCTCAGGCTCGAACAACGCATTACACGCAGCCATACCCCCGGGGAGATCGCGGACAGTCTGCGGCAGCCATCGCAGGGTTTCCGCCAACAGTCGGTTGATCCCATGCCGGAGTTGAATCAGCACCTTCCGCTCCATATCCGGCGCCATGCCAATGGCCAAGTCGAGTCCGAACGAAATATTCAAGCTGGGAATGAAAGGATTCCCGGCGGCGGACACGGCCTGGACGAAGCAGTCCTCAAGACTCTCGCTTTCGACCGTACAGGAGAGGAGGACGAGGTCTTCGGGGTCAGGCCTTGCTCCGTGCTGCAACAGCATTGACAGAGCCACCAAGGACTTGCGATCTCGAGCCCTCCGCATTGCTACGGAGACGTCGTGAACTGCAGAGGAAAATACCTCAGCGACCTGTACTCGCGGCGGCGAAGGAGTAGAGCGGCATGGGCGCACTGCGCAGGGGCCAATGAGAAACATTCATGTTAGGTTCGCCGCGTTATCTGCGTGGTTACTATGCTGATACCGGCTCGACTCTGCGCCCTGGATGGCCTTCTTACCTGTCGCAAGGGGATCTTCTCCAGCATCGCGTCAAGGACTACCGTAAACACTTCGCTGTCACCACGTTGCGCAAATGCCAAGACAAGGGCTGTCTGGGGCAGCTCCTCCAAAGCCTGCGCCTCGTCCATAGCCTGTAACAGCCTCGCCACCACCTCCGGAGTACCATTCTGTGCTGCCTGCAGCAATGTCTTAGCTTCCTCGACAGGCAGCCGGCGCAACGTGTATACAGGGCTTGGGACATGAGAAAGAGTCTACTGCAGCCATAGTTCACATCTCTAAAGCTTCATATTCTCGCTTCAAGATAAGCCCGCCCCGTATCGAAAACGAGAGGGAACGAAGCATACCAACGGCATAATTCAATGAGCAGCGCCCGACAACGGCCGTGCCCGGGTATCGGGCGAACGCAACACGAAGAAGTACGATAGATATGTGGAACACCCGAATTGTTTTTTGACGAAACAGTTCTGGCTGCCTGGGCTCTTTAACTGCGGAACTACCTAATACTGAGGAGCTACCCGCTACCACCTGAGATAGAATGTGTCTGTTTCCGCGAGTGTGAGGTGTACACCTAGGCCATGAGGTTGCGAGGCTAATGACCCTAAAAGTCAGGTTTTGGATGACTCACGAATAATGTAGAGCTACTGCAGCCCGGAGCCTCATGAAACGTGAGGTGCTGTACCCGCATCATAGCATGCAACCCGAGCATTCGTGCAATTTTGTCGTTCATGTTCAGCTTACAGAGGGGAAATCTTCGTCGCGATCTCACCTTCTGGAAGGGGTGACGCTGGTTTGAGCGTCCCTGCGCCCGAACCTTCCCGTGTGCTAGCACCCGACCACCCACCACCCGGAGCCCCTTCCGCCCCCGCGCGATCAAGCTTAATTCCAACCGAAACCGTTCTTTCGGGTGTGTCATTTTCGCTTCGCATCCGACCCTGGGCACCCCCTGGCGTACCACGGACCATCCAGGGGTGTATACCATTTGCAGAGTTCCCGTCTTCCTGATAGGTCAATTTCGCAGCCGCTGCCGGTATGGCATCTTCCAAGCTGGGGTCTATGCCGCTCTGTGGCTGGCCTTGAAGTTTACCCCGATCGACGTCAGAGGGCAAGGCCGATTGCCAGCTTCGGTGGGCGACGGTGGAAGGTTGGATGATCGGGGATGCTGTTTCGTCAGCTCCGGGACCGCTGTTTCCCCCGTATTCGATGGCAACAGAACCCCCATGTAGGGCAAAGAAAGTTGACTGGGCATGGCGTTTACCGTCGCCACCTCGAGTAGGCAAAGCAGGGGAACCCACCGAGGAGGACGACGTCGTGGGCGACACGAAGGTAGCTGTATGTTCGGACATGTCACTTCCTTAGCAACGATCGAGGTCACAAAGAAGAGCGGAGAAAGCGTCGGACGAACGTCTGAGGCAACGAGTATGGAGGAAAAACGCAAACTTCGACACATTCTGCAGGTTATTTACGAGTTAAAGCTGATTGCGTCGTTTTGCACAGCGCTGAACAACAGCGATACGGGCACGAGGACCTTCAAGGTATAACAAGCCTCCTGTTTGGACAGGCAAAACACGACGTCCCGCCCCACATGGCATATATCTGAAGAACACAACGCTCCGCACGACAGTGTCCCGGTGCGTGATAACGTTCGCCAGGTCCGATTGGTCGAGTGATCCGTTGCGGCCTATAAACGAAAGATCTTCGACAAAGGTGGGGGTAAATCGTTTCACGGTTGTTTTTGTAAGCCTAGGACGCTTCTGCATTTGCTGTATTTTCATCTTCGACCGACGGTCGCGCGTGCCGCAGTCGACCGGTTTGCTAGGCAAAACACATAACGTAGCCCGACGCTGGACACTACCGTATGCACATTCTCGAGGAGAGCCGGGGGGGGTTGCGCCAAACTAAGTGGACGCGGGCTTCGACTAGCCTCTTG
>JBBMHQ010066365.1:0-13817 GCA_037834295.1 Postelsia palmaeformis
TTTGATGGCTTTCTTAGAATCCCGAAGGGGATATCATTAGTAAATATACCCACTATATATGTCTGTATAGTTGTCAGTTTGATTATCATTCCACCCCCTTTATCACCGTGTGTACTGCTGTGCCCGGAATATACATGAAATCACATGCTTGCAGAGGATGTTGTTCCAGTCTCTCGGTTGACTGCTCACTTTGTTTTAGTATCCACATCGTCACCACCGTGCAACGTGAGGAGAAAATACGAAAATACGGAGACTTATGCCAGCTCATTAAAATTGAGACCTCTAACGTGAACAAATGAACGTGCTTCATCATGATCATGTTTCCTCCAAACCTCGGTGCGGTCGGTCACACGGTGCAGGTCGCCGCCAGCCAGTACGGCTATTTTCCTGTGGTGGAGGGAGAAAACGGCGGTTCGGTCGCTTCTTTGAGTGGCCTTGTCGACCCGTTTTTCTGCCAAAGGGGGAGGTACGCATCCAAGAAATGTACAGTTGCCCTAGTCAAGGATAGATGCCCTGGCGTGCCCTGCGAGCCTTGCTACGGTGGTAGGGGTTGCAATCAGGGGTGGCAAGGGGGTTTGCAAGTTAGGGGTTAGAATAAGGGGTTACAATGAGGGGCTGGGCTTCTGACCTCTACGGTTTCTCACAAAGGGGGCTTTCAGTCTTACCCAACCATTGCATATTTTGATCCAAATTCGGAATTTTCGGCTAACATTCGTGAGATCCACCAACTACGACTAGCACTAGAAATCATCTATCGGGCTTAGCGTAGATCATTTGCATTCTTTGGGGAGGGCTGCATTTGGGTGACTAATAGCTATTATTACTAATATTATGAATTATACTTAGTCCCACCCGCGCCAGGGAAGGCTCGCCTTTAGTCGCGTTAGTGGAGTTTTACATTGTTTTTAGCTGTCCCCGATCCCCTTTGTCATCACTCTATCCGTATGCGTAAGGAACGCCCGAGCTCACATATTAACACCATAAAGGCATGTGATTTTCCGCATATAGTGTTACGCTTCTAGCCCCCATTTATCCAACCTTTGCCTTGCAACAGAGGTCTCCTGGGCCAGGCAATCGTCGCGGGAATACTTCTAGGCCACGCCAGCCGTATTGCTGATACCGACTGGTACTAGCTGAAGTGTATTGTCAATCCTCCCAGAAGGGCACCCATGTTCTTGAATGTTGTTGGGGACGAACTGTTTATACGTAAAGCAACTGTTGTCAGCTCTTCTCTCCGAACTAACTGGGTTTTCAGGCGGAATATACGCGTTTTACTCGGCGGGACAGCCAAAAACACCTGTAGACTTGGTAGAATGCTCCCCGAAGATTTTCCAAGAGCTTTAAGGAGCGATGTCTCGCTTCTTGAGAGTCCTAGTTAAATTTTTGGGGCAGCCCACAATTTTTCTCTGGCGGGTCAAGAACAAGGCTCTTTGTCCGAACTGGAGCCAGAAATAATGGATCTATGTTTTTTTTTCGTGATGAAAAATCATGATGTCCTCCGAATTGGAAATATCGACGAACAGTCCAATTGCGACTCTGCAGAAACGAAATCGTGCTCGAGAAAGCTCTCGGAAATCTCAGGGGGTATTCCGAGGAGTCTACCGGCCTTTTTGACAGTCCCGTCGACTTAATAACGGGTTTTCGGCAAACAAAGCAGCTCTGAGAGCCCTTCTATTTTAGGCGTAATTTGATGGTCTTAATGCGGGATAAATCTCCCACTTTCAAATAGCCACCGTGTACCTGGGAGCGCGCAAGAAAGCGCATCCCCAGAAGGACACATACTGAAAATGGTGGCTGTAAACGTCCCCCGTCGACATTCTTCTAGAGACTTGTTGCTCGGCGTCTGCCCTCTCTCCGTTGGCGGTAAAATAAGCTGCAGTGTCAGTGGCAGTGGTTCGAGGGGGTCTGGCGCCTCATCATACGTGTAGTACCAGTACCAGTGTACGGTAAGAGGGTGGCCGGGACGACAAGACACCCATTCAGGGAATTGGTAGGCCCCAACGTGGTCCTTCCTCTGTACGACTGTCCCTCCCCCCACAGATGTACGGAGCACCTGGAGGAATTGAGGGAAGCGACTCCCTACACCGTGCGACTGCGGGCTTACAATCGGAACGGCTTCGGGCCGTGGAAGACGTCCACGACCGACGTAAGCTCGAGGGTAGAAATCGCAGACTGTCGTATTCGGCGTGAAAATATCTACCTGGTACAGCAGTGTATCGTCTCCATCATAAACACAAAATCAACCAGTTATTTCAACTAGGGTTTCCTCTTTCGGGAGGCGTCCGTTGTAAAGGTGACCAACGTTGAAGCTCCTGCTGCACATCTTCGGATGACAAACGCACCATAAACAATGATAGCTTCACCCCTTTCGAACCAAGAACCCTCTGCTGTATTCATATTAATATTTCATATGAAAACTCGAAATGATGTTGTAGTGTGAGCCAAGCCCCAATAGCGCTCCTCATCGCCGGTGGAGTTGAAACGCTATCGTGCAGCTGCAGCAGCTTAGAAGGTACATTTTTTCATCTCCCGTATCTATAGCCAAGGAACTACCCGGTATTACGTACCCTCTTTGTGCTGCACAGTATCACTCGCTGTACGCCCAGAACATGGGAATGTCAATATTGCTACACACAAATTTTATCAGCCTCAGTGTTTGAACCTTTGTCTTTGGTGGCGGACCACTCTACCACTAAGGGGCACATAGTACAGTAAATAAGGACCTACGGTACACACAAACACCTATATATTCCGCTATTTTTACTAAAAAATATTTGGTCCTAGTAACTATGGTTCCCCGAAATAGTAACCGTATCGAGCTCCACAAGCGAGGTAGTGAGGAGTGAGGGGGATTTATCCCTACAAGGCAAGCACGCGTCGGTGGATTCATCAAGGGGTGACGGCTCCAACGAGATACGCACTTCTCGGAATACCCCCAACCCATTGCCGAAAGGCGTTACCGTTGGCATGCATTTTAAATGTATCAACCGTTCGTATCGTCCATTTGAACTCAAGACATCATTCGACTACTTCCACGCAACCTACATCCTACAGAGGCCACACACGATCTGCCCTTTAGTTGCTTCACGCATTCATTGTCGAGCACGAATATATCTGAGGCAGATCTTCCTTTCCCCGGACCCCCCGCCTCTCTCAAACGTGATATGATACATTAAGCAGGGTTCGTTATGGCCGGCAGATCCGATGTCCACGGTATTCACGGCCGGTGCGCCGGCTCTCCCGCAGCTAAAGGCTCCAAGGCTATCGTCGTCGACATCCACCAGCCTGACCGTTTTTGTGAATGAGGCGCGTCACATGGGTCATGCTGAAAATACATTTTTAGAGGTCAGGCTTAGGAGGTCTTGAACGGAAGCAGCACACATGGCATTGAGTAGCATACCGATTTGCGTGTTTTGGCCACGGACTAGCCGACCGCGAAATCGAAACGCTATGGTCAGCAGAATTAAGAGCAGACCTCAGGCTTACCTGTTCCGCTCAATACCAAGCTGGCCACAACATATGGCGTGGTTGGCAGATCTCGTTATTTCACCTTAGAGCCGCACGGTTTATACGTCATGCACCTCGATCCCAAGACGACTACACGTACGATAAATATATTTCCACATACATTGTAACGCTGATCACGCAGCAGATTTTCTCTAACCCTGGTGGAGGCGTCATCCGCCCCTTCGTTAGGTTAAAGTAATACAGTGCTATTTACACTGTCCGGAACGCCAGTGTTCATAGCGGTGTTACGATGGTTTCCGGTCACGACATGGACGATATGCACGATATGCACGATATAATGGGCATCGTGAAACCAACAGCGCATCTGCACTATTGTAGTAAAGTCCCACGCTACCCGGAAATAAGCTGACGTGTGATGACCCCTGGGTAGGCCTACGAGTTCGATATTCAGCCCTACGACAAAAGCGACGGAGGAGATACGAGCAAATGGGTCACCGTGGTGAGAGATACGACTCACGCGGGGCCCAGAGAGCTCGTCGTTGCAACAGGCCTGTCGCCATCCAGCCGCTACAGGTTCAGGGTAAGGGCCAGGCATGGAGATCGGCTCAGCCCGACCAGCGCCATATCTGAGGTGTTCACGACTGGTGAGCGTTTGGTTGCAATTCAAACTGCAGCTGCTTACTTGAATGCGACTGGGCTTGCAGTCATTATGCTCACATTGTTTTCAGCATGTTTTATTTTAAGAGCATCGAACAAGCACAACTTGACTATTTCGGGCTTTAGTCGAGTATACTGTATATAGGCAGCAAATTGGGGGGGAAACATGGTACCTCATCTTAAGGTATTTATTACTGCTTCTCGTAAGCTGAGAAAAAAAATAGAGACTGGGAGCAGCAGGAAAATAGATAAAGGACCCGGAAGGAGCCTGGTGTCTCTCTCTGGGCTGTTCTACAAGTAAGTGCATCTTCTCTGCAGGAAATACATGCACATATTTGTATATTTGTATATTTGTATATTATGTTCGGCCCTGAAGGTTAGGGTGCTACTCTCGCTGCCCGTCAGTATCATACCCCTCCAGGTAGCCGTAACCCCCAGTAAGCAGCCGAAGCGAAGCTTAGTTTAATAAGAGAGGAAACTCATAGCTACTCACCTCAGGCAGTTATCCTGGTTCAATCACGCCATAGTCTGTCTTTGAATATACCCGGTATACCATACCTAGACATGCGTGAATGTGTACATACATCCTGTACCCGATAGCACATGATGGTCGCGGACAGTAACGGCCCAGTGAGCGCAGTGCTCGGGTATTGAACCGGCCACCCGGTGAAGACTGAGCTATCTCAAATGTACCGCGAATTATTATGCGCGGCAGGTCCGGGTATCCCCTCTCGTGCCCCTTTTCCACCGACGGTTTCATCCGTAGGGTCCGACAGAATGGCGGTTACATGGCTTTCTTGGGCGGCAGAAGGCGATGAGGAATCCGACCGAGGTGCGACCTATTAATAGTGATGTTGGACCCCAAACCTGGGAACGTGTGCTCCTTTTTCCCCAGCAAATACTTTCTACGACGAGATGCCGCGTCGATTGCTATGGGATCAGCGCGGGGGCAGTAGCCCTTGGTGAGAGTCCTCCGGCTGATTGCTATGAAGAAGCCTCATCAATAGCAGACACCAAACTATATACCACTTCAAGTGATGACGGACTGTTGTTGCTGCAGTAGCCGCGAACGCTCCATTTTTAACTCGCCGTTGCATGTCTTGTCCTACTACGAGGACGTGAGACCGGCGATCCCCATTCGTTGGTGGCAAGGTAAGGGCATCGCTTCGACACATGAGTAGCACTGATATCGTGCACACGGTTTACCGCGACGTGATGTTTTGGAGTAAATCATGGAACGTATTAGGTATTGAGCAGGACAGAGTTGCTTTCTGCGATACCGGTACGAATTTAGCGCAGAGGTCAAGCGACCCGCACCATATAGGTTTTATCGAGATGGTTGACCTCACCGTACACATCGACTCACTAAACGCCAATCCACAGCGTTTGTTGAAAAAAGCAGTAGTACAATCAATTTGCCGAATACTGCAGTAACGCTTCGTCCTTTGAGATGAATAATGCCAATCGGATCGCCAGCTTCCTAAATAAGGTTATTTGAATGCTTTCGCAGGTGGCAAGTATAGGTTCGAGGCCCAGTCGCAGCGGCTTGGCAGTGGCTACTGGCGAAAGGCAACCGTTACTCTGAGCAGGTAATGTACGAATATGAGCGAGGGCGGATTGAAAGCATTACACCGTGCCCAAAAATGGTGTTGTGCCCCTCTGCAAGATCGCCGATGCCTACACTCTACGACCGACTGCGGTACAAGCTCTGAAAATAGGGAAATCAGGATTCTGGTGTTTTTTTTTCGTTGGGGCAAAAGCTTCACAACGCGCACAAGGTTCCGACAGCTACAAGTGCCCTGCTGGACTATGTCCGACCAGGTATATTGCAGTTCCTGTTAATAGCAACAGCTCTGCGTTCCTGTTCACATATACAACCGAACAGTCCCAGTTAGACGCGAATCGACGAGGGAAAAAAGTGCTGAAATCTTCTCGCGATAAAAATACCAGGCGACTACAGCAGTAGGGGCAGAGAGAGTCACTGCATACAAGTCGGATCTGAGCTACGACTAGGAAGGGGAGCTAGTAATTGGGATAACGTAGACAAAAATCACGAATTCGGCTCGAAAATGATGGGCTGGAGCTGGGCATGAGCGTATACCTTGTTTTTGCACATTTTACCCTCACGCACGGACTGCGTAAAGTTTGGCACGAGGTGTAGTCTAGCCTGTATTATGTTTGGTCAGTGTACGGTATGACCTCGAGTGGGAATAGACGCCTATGAGTGCCGCATATGGAGCTGGAGATGACACCCACATGCGATGCCTTGTGCAAGACATGATATCTACGGGGGGGCATCGTCAAAAGGACCAAATATTGGGAGTAAAAATGCGATTTTTTTCTTATTTTTCGTGTGCAAAAATTGTATTTGATTTCAATATGTTAATATGTTAATATGTTAATATGTTAATATGCTCCCCCGCAATACTTAATATTAATATAATCGAGTAGTACTGGCTGCCCATAGTCTCACAAGTTTACTACGCTATGACTGCACTGTATCTGGGGAAACTATTACTGCACTGTATTCCACGATGACCCCAACCGCGTGGGAGGCAGAGACGGAGAATGGCAAGCATCGGCTGGCGAGCTTGCGCCCTATTCACAGTACGCCTTCCGAGTGCGCGGCGTCAACGACATCGGTGCTGGGGGCTGGTCTGCGGAAAGCGTCTGGACCAGGACGGACGCGGACCTTTCGTATGAGCCTCCTAGCGATAAAGATGAAGAGAGTGTACGAGGTGCAATAACAATGCTTTATGCTCCTTACCCTAAGGTTTCGCGAATATGCAAACCTACCCTAGGACAGGTCATGAAAAATTTGATCTATTTATGTACAGATATATCGTCTATATGATCTAGTTCCTCGCCCTATGTTATGATAGGTTGTTCAGGATCTATCTGTCTATCTATCTATTTTTCAATATGTCTGTATAGAGTACAGATTCAACCCTGAAAACATGTGCTGAAGCATGCAGATTGTACGGGTCGCACCCGGCCACACGAGCTGGATCCTACAAGATGGAAACTGCATATATCTGCCTTGGACTATCTGGATAATGAATTGTAGATGATGTGTAGATGATCTGCGGGTCATCTGTCCGAGGTGTGCAAACACATGGCGTCGACAAGGTTTAGAGATGGGGGCTAAGTAAGCTTTGAACCTCAACGTGATGTTTTTCGTCTACGCATATATTGTGTGCTCGTCGGAGGGTGTGCTCATATCATGATATCAACCATGGCGGTAGTCGTATGGCGAAGACCCTCGTATCCCTACAATACCGGGACGGAGCACGTCGGGTTTTGGCCGATCAGGCAGATGTTGCTTGCACCAATCGCGAGGCACTGAAGTGTCTGGCATCTTACTTGCACATCTCACTTGCAGAGCACTCGTGCAACTTAAAAAATCAAGCCTTGTCCGGCGACACTCTAAAATACACACCTCTTTGGCCGAGCTGAATTGGTCAGACTTACTACAGTACAAAGCATCCGCGACACATCGTTTCCTTTACGATATTTTTTCCTTCTCTTCTCTGACCCCTTTACAACAATTTGAATTATTAATAGTATGTTTTGGAATAGACGCCTGGCTTTCAGGATAGTCTCTTTCTTACATTACACTCATAGCGTGTTTGCTGTTTTTCTCGGTTCCCGATCGCCTCGACAGATATTCCAGCATCCGTATTGCTCTCGATCAGCGGAGAAGGAGATATGCCGGGAAACGTTGCAGACCCCGACTACTACCATGGTGTCGGCAGGGGTGGGAACGGAGGAGAGGGCAGCGCCGGGGCGGCAGTGATTATCGCGAGGGTGCCGGGTACCCGTCTCCCGTTTCAAGCGGTTCTGTTTTTCACCGGTAAGTGAAGGGCTGACATGGTGTATACCATTGGTCTCATTGGATTTAGGCTTGTAAGCGCGTTTTCGAGGACTAACTACTACCTGGAGATAGTGTGTGGTCATTAGAGCCGAAGTAAAAGGATTTGCAGTGGAGGTGTTTCACGACCGTGTTACGGGGAGTGATTGTTTTCAGAACCCACGATGAACCCGTATATAAACATACCAGGCATTTCTCTATGTTTACTAAACACATTTGGCTTTGATCACTGCTATTAATACTAGGGCTTGAGCGCATCATGTGCGGGGCCTGGCTGCAAGATGTGTTTGATTTCTCTGTGTAAAACCCCCGAAATAGTCGCACTTGGCGGTAAAATTGGCAGTTTGCGCACAGTTCAATGGCTGCCTTCATTTGCTCACGACAATTATGACGTCTCCTCAACTTAAAGAAGCCAAATGATCCACACTCACTCTAACGAGTAATATTTCATTTTATTTTACCCTAGAGGCAATGAAAGACCAACCATATGGGCTAGTCGGTCCTACAGTCAGGATCTCCACTGGTCGCCCATCCGATACTCTTGCAACATTGACAATCACTAGCAAGCAATCACCCAACGAGAGAACTGTCCACACACCTGATATATAAGAGTGGTGAGACAGATGAGATATATCAGATATATACCAGATATATCAGATATATCAGATAAGTCAGATAAGTCAGATATGTCAGATATATCTTGAGCTGCCGTCATTAGGCTTCACGCAGAATCTGGATAGTACAGATTCGACCCAAGAAACATGTGCTAGACCGTACAGACAGTGCGTTTCCCACCTGACAGCATCAGCTAGATCACACATATCATACAGATTATTGAGATGATACAGATCAAGAGTTTATCTGCTAGAGAATGCGTACGGTAGATAAATACCTTAGGGTTAGGATATGCTCTCCCGTGTTGATGGATAGAGCCCTCTCATCATACATTCACGCTGGGCACTTTCTCACATATTTAATCACCCAGCGAATAACCGTTGAAATGGGCCAACGGATAACCACGTCATGGCAGGGACGTCGGAAGCTTACACGGTTCCAAGACATTCCGGTGTAACAAGCGTCACGCTGAAGCTATGGGGGGCGGGCGGCGGGGGTGCTGTGACACCGGGAGGGGCTAATAGCACCGTAAACGGCACTGCTTCAGACAGCATGACGCAAGGTGTGATGGTTGTGGCTGTGCCGTATGGAGGTCAGACACAGGTGACACGTCCATGCTGTACGGTACGGAGTGTCTGTCTCATGACTCGAGTGTTGTGTTTATCTCAAACAATAGATATGTTCAGTCATACTATGTATTTTGACGAAAACGTGAGAACAATCCAATGGTGTAGGTATATACGCATCGAGTGATAACTCATATTGCAAAGGAGGCTCCAACGATACCATAGAAGTATTGTAGCGAGCATCGTCAGCGCTTTACAACGCTTCAAGACTCTTTGAACAATGACGATATTTATGGCACTACCTCAGTGTTTCCTTCATTGCACCTCGACGTGCCATATCTCAATGTCCACCCTATCCCGATCCCTAACACTGACCGCATAAAATCGATTGCCTCTTATGCCGGAGTATACTGGCAACACCAGCAGACTCGAGATAGCACGAAGATGTCAGGTACTAGCCTCTCAATTCACGTGGTACAGTCATCCCCCACCTGACACAGCGGACAAGAGAGCGTACAAAAAGTGATATTCTACCCTCTAACAGTGACCCGAGACGAGGTCCGGTGCAAGACGCCGGCGGTGCTAATCGCCTATCTCCGGAGTGGTGCCTAGAGAGTCATTCGTAACAGCGTTAATCGTAGAGCCCAATGATAGTGTTAGCGTATTTCAATGCCTCAGCAACCCAGGCGATACCTAGCCTTATTGATAGCGCCGACCCGTCTGTTGGCAAGGTTCCACCAACAGATTCAGTGATTTACCTCTCTGTCAGTAGATGTAAGCAACAGTTGAGTATTAATAATTGCACCTGGACCCAAGTTCAGGTACGCTTTTATTTTCCTTACCCTAGATATATATTTTCGTCCGCCAACCAGTACTCGGGGGAGGCGGAGGATTTCTTCAAGCCAGGGTGCTGGTCTCCCCGGGGGAGACGCTTCAAGTACTTGTGGGTGGGGGGGGAGTGGCATCGCGTGGAGAAGCGGGGGGTGCAGGGGGGTTCAACGGAGGACGGGAAGGTAAGCGTTTGCTGTACAGGAATATTCAGCCCCACAAACAGTAAAATACAGTTTAGCTGTCACCGCATAGAGACCTCGCGTAGCAGGGTATTCATACGTATCTGTCGTCAACTCGTGGGCGTTAGTTGAAGGTAAAACCAACCAAGAACATATATTTTGCTCCTTGGTCTTGTTTTTTTGGGAACGTTACGGCGTTCGTTTCATGCTTCGGGCGACTTGAAAGGAGCGTGGCGGGGTAAAAGTCAAAGAGCCGAACTCGCTCGGAACGTCAGAAATTTGGATTCACAATTTTCAAGTCAGCGGCAAGTACTGCACTGAACCCTGTTCTAAAATATATAAATAAGTAAGGCTGATAACGAATGATGTTACAATAAAGTTCCAAGGGTTAGCTGTCGTACCTGGTTGTAGTCGTCTTAATTCTGTATTCTACTGCACACGGTATGATATGTGCGCGTTTTGAAAAAGCTATTTAGTACTCACACCAGTGAAATTTAGGTTTCGAACAACTGTCAGTGCAAATCAGACTACAAACAATCGCTCTACCCCCCCTGGTACGCTTGATATATGGGAGAGCTTCCTAGGAGAGTGTTAATCCGTGTTGCATCCCTCTAAAGCTGATGGACAACTTGTGAAGGCAAGGATTGGCGGGGTATGCGATACAACTCTGGGATACCCGGTTAATACGTCTGGTTACGTTGACCATACCCGGGTAGATACCCGAGTAACTCCAGAGAGGATATTCCCTACTTGATATATATCACCCGTGTGATAAAATAGCACGCTCCTTGCTGAGACGAACTTCACAACCGATGTTCTCCAAAACATGCCTTGGGGCCTTAAGGAGGGCGCACACAAACATAATAGGGGCTCCGGGAACAATATAACGTCGAGACCTTCCCATAGACGTACCTGGTGTGCATGTAGGCGTTTGCACTCTCCCCCATATCGAGATAAACAGCTGCAGTCCTAGCGATTTTCGTCCGGCGGTGTGTGTCATCTGAAGTACCAAACGGTAAGCCCGCCCTTGCAATGGTTGCGACAAGCGAAGCCTTTCCTTCCTCGTACCTGGTATATTTTGCTCAGTATGCACAGATCAGATGGATTGTCTCCAACGCCGAACTGGCGACTCCCAACTTACACAGAAATGTTCATCGCATAGTCCATCGCTCACTGGTCATGGTCTTCCTTGGTGGTCACCTCTTGCTAACGCAGGAGGCAGCGGGGGCAGCGCCGGAGGGGGGGGGGGCGGCGGCTCGACGTCAGTTCGAAGACATAGCGGAGGGATCATAGCCGCCGCCGGAGGTGGCGGCGGAGCGGGTAACGCCGAAAACTGTTGTGCCCATGGAGGTGCCGGTGGAGGGGAGAGTGGAAAGGCCGGAGGAAGCCCTGAGTTGGACATGACAGCGGTTGGGGCGCAGGAGAGCCGAACGTGTGACAATGGATGGTGCTCCGCAATTTCGTCGCAGGTGCTCCTTTGCTAGGCTTCCGTGTGGAAACCCGCCATGGTACACATATTAACCAATGTTGTTATTTAACTATACAGCTGTATGCAGTAATGGGGAAGCACTTTAAACCTCATGTATTTGCGGTCCGATTTGTGCTCTACAAATGTGTGTGTTTTCACCGACATGTAATTGCAATCCGATTTATATTTTTACAAACTTTTTTGTTTTTAGCAAGCTTGCAAGGTTATAGGCACACTATTACTACAGGTATAAACCTTCGTTAACCTTACCCTTACCCTTATCCTTAGGCTTAGGCTTAGGCTTAGGCTTAGGCTTAGGCTTAGGGCTGCGGGTGCATTGTTTTGTACAGATCTCTGGGAGAGGTTGCAGAGCTCCTTAAGCTGGGAAGTCGGAAAACCTTACCTGCTAGCTATCTTCTCTGCTCTCTACGGTGACATGCCTCTGTGCCTTTAGCACACACTCGATTGCGCAAACTTGTACAGCCATGGTTGTTGGGGTCGTTTCACAGCTGAAACTGGCCTGGGTACACTAAATGGTTGGTGTCATCCTCGGAATAATTGGCAAAGGTCAAGGTTCGAGCCGGTGTTTGCAACATTCCCCAGCGATTTTAATGAAGGGACAAAAACTGTAGATGGTATCAGACCGAGACAGCTGAGAGAGGGAGACTTCATTTCTCGGGCGGACAGGGAGACAGCTGCGCATGGGATACTAGCAGTGCTGGTCTATGCCGACTGTGTTTGAAGCACAGGCTAATATATGGCACATGACACATATGACGCGTTCCTTCCCGTTCCGGGGTAGAGCTGGCACTTTTCGGCACAACCATTTTTCACTCACGGAGCTCCTGGCCCATTGTTGATTACATCGACCACTGACGATTGCAACCATCGCAACTACCCAACGTTCTGGGGTCCGATGTCTATATATATATTTGACATGTTCAAATACCCGTTAGATGTCTATCCCATGGAAACGGTTATCAGGCTTACCGCATGTTTAGTTTTTATCAAACTCAGTGTTCGAGCTCTCCAATCATTGCAAGTGAAGAACCCCAGAAAACGCCTGTAGGTGCTACGAGCTGGTTCGATCGACAGACATAACTTTCATTCTCCGCGCTCTTGCACCTTGATTTTCGAGCGTTGGATTACGAAATTTGGCATGGTGGTGCGTCGCGACAACGCGTGCTCACTCACGACTGAACGTTTGATTTATTTATTGTTCGTTCTCATGATACGTTGTACGATTTTTTGTGGATTTGTCGTTGACTTTTTTTCCCTTCGCTGACGAACGAAAAAAATATTCGGAAAAAAAAGTCCGGTTGTCATTTGTTTTGTATTGTCATGGAGCGCAACCTTCCTATTGTTGTTTTCCAACTTTCAAAACCAAGGTGCAAAATTATTTCAGGGAAGAGTATTATTTCCTCCCTTTGGTTTCTTAATCTTTCAGTTCGTTGTGCTTGTGCTTTGGGATGCGTTTTTTACAGCAACCTTGTACGGCCGACAGAACAAAACAAGTGCCATGGACGACTTCCCGTTGTTGGTGCGATTGTATCAGCACGTCTAGTGTCGAATCGTTCGCCATATTGACCGATACATGGCCTGGATACAACTTTTACTGATTGTGCCATGGAAAGCTAAGCTCCCTATAAGATAACGCGTCCTCAACCAATACGAGCAAATCCACATATCGCGAACTTGAAGTATATGGTACGACAATAATATATTTTTGATCGATATGTTTGTCTTATTGATGCACTCATGTTCGATAATCATATATCCCTTCCTTGCTGTTGGAAGTTTCGCCATACCCCTGCCGTAGCATGCCTCCCTACCATAAGCCTACCATAAGTCACATGAACAATTTTGCCCAGCAAGGAAAGAGCTTGCTAACGGGTATGGGTACCCCATAATGCTTCGTGTACCTTGTAATGAAAAAATACGACCTTACGTACAGTAAGTCGTGACAGGCGCATTGGTCGTTGGATAGGTATGCACCCGGCGAGAATAGGCAAGGGGGGTTATCGTAGTTGAGAGCGAAAACCGGCTCGCGAAGCTGTCTATCTCACGAATGCATTTCAGCTTTTCGGGGCTTGTTATGTTTATATTGACTCGAACGGGGAACATGTTATAATATTATTACCACACTTTACTCTACTGTACTA
>JBBMHQ010066376.1:0-12977 GCA_037834295.1 Postelsia palmaeformis
CGCAACGAAGGCGCTCTCAGCAATTGGTACCTTTTTATTATTTCAAATAAAGTCTCACCACGGTGGGATTTGAACTTAGGTACCAATACCAATGGTCTTTGAAGCTGACCACTAGTCTACCGGGGCGACCGGGTATCTGTGTGTGATAATTAACAGCAGCGATCATCTGTCCGACGGGTTTACGTATGTACGTCGTATTTTTGATCAAAGTGGGGATCATTTCGGGTAGATAAGCGCCGCCCATCACGATATCACCTGCCGTTTGTTGTCCAGAAATGACACCTCGAAGTATATTGGGCACGGCTTCGTATGCCGGCTTCGCACCAAGGGGCCAACGAAAGTTGGGATGACATGGGGGATTCGCCTTTGCGCTGGCGCATCTCTCCGGTTTTCCTCCATCTGTTCTCACGAAGGTGTCAGCGACTGCGATGGTATGGATAAGCGGCGCTGCAAGGTATATCCTAATCGTTTCAGGTGCTTAGGCTTCCTTGACGCCTCTACTCGTAGTTGCGGCTTCGGCGACGTATCCTGTGCAGCTAGTGCTCCACCAGCTGACCACTACTGCTGATGTTGTGCACCTTGCCTTTGGTACCGAGCAAGATGCCTGATGCACACAGGTTGACAGGTTGATAATATCAATTGCGCCGCGTTTCGCGTTCCTCCTTATTTATTTACTCTTGAGTATTTTTTTTGGCGGTTTCTTGCTCGTGTTATGTACGAGAGCTCTTGCACGAAGTCCCAAGCAAAACATTATCCTTCACGAGGAATGTACTAACTGCTGATTGACTGATTGAGAATTTGACCACCAGAAGAGTCTACCAACTACCAACAGTATGCAGGTTCCCCCGAGAGCTCCTTGATCAGGAGGGGTGGCCAAGTACAGGTTTCAGATGGTGTGCGTCGTTGCTGTCGTGAAACAGCGAAAAACCGACAAGAGCAATTTCGCAGCAAACTGGCGAACACAGCGGTTTCAAAATATTTTGGCGGATTGCAACACGCAGAGGCTTGTCTAGTACGGGGGGCTTCCCCTGATTTTTGTGGGTGGGGCGAGGCGAATCTCACACGCTTGGAGCTGCTGGCTGAGCAACCTGGGTGAGGAATATAGCCAAGCAAGAGCATTGGGAGTACTGCTGGATAGAGTCTGAGGATTTTCCGGTTGGCGCTGTGTGGTTTCATGGTATTTTCGGCCTCGCTGGGTGTCAGGCTTCCTGATCAGGAAGCCAAGCAATAGGAGGAGCATCGTGCACCACCTACTGCTGCTGCTTGTTTGCGCGGGGTTGGCTTCTGGTTGTGCACATCGCCCTTGTGCAAGCACGTCGGTTCCAGAGCTAAGGTCCTCGTCTCTTACTGTGCCGTGTTGGGATGCCCTTTCCTGATTCGTTGTTGATGTGGGTGCCACCTTAGCAGCGTCCTTCTTTGTAGCCTCTTTTTTTACGGTCTCTGTTGTTGTCGATGTTGCGTTGTTGTTTTGGTACTTTTTTGTATCACTAGGTTACCATGTTTTCGGGAGCAACCAAGATTGTCAAGCCTGAGGGCCAGAAGGCCGATGAGTTCGAGCAGACCGTAGCGATGGAGCTCTTCAACCTCGAGGTGAGTCCACGGTCTACGGCATTGCGAGTTCGTGGTTCATTTCATTGCGTCGTTCACTGCTTCTATCGCGTGCCTCGACTTGAGCTGTGCAAGAATACCTCTTTCAGGTTGCTCTGATGCCCGCAGCTTTTCCTAGACTTCGAAAGTGTCTTTGTTAACAGCAGTAAACTATTAAAGTAAACTATTAATACCAGTACTACTCTTTCAAAAGGAGTGTCACAAATATCAAATATCACACGAGTGAAGGTTGGAGTTACAGCAGCAGCTCAGCAGTGACTCATCGACTCGAGCTTGGTACTCGTATGCCAGGTACCAAGGTCTATCCCAGAGAGATGGATATAGGTGGATGGAGGACAGGGTTTCGTTTCTGCATTTTGCAGTGGCCTCCCGTCACCCGGGAGTACTCGTGTTTATGGAGGACTACAACACTAATAATATATCAATAGTACGAGGGTATTTGCCGGCATCGCGCTCACTCGAAACGTAATTCCAGACAAAAAGCTACAATGGCATATTAATAGGAGTCATGTATCTCCGTGCAAAACCCTCCTCTTTACCCAAACCCCAAGCGTCAGACACTGCTCTGCTACCTGTCTCATTGTTTGTGCTAGGGACCGAGGCAGAGGACCCACTATGACCCTTGGCCTACAGTAGTACTGGTGAAGGTGACATAGCTGGGTGTGTTGCAGCACCTACTGGCTGTGGACCGGTGGCATTATTTGCCTGGCGCGCGTAAGCAAAGTAGGCTCCCGACAAGCACATGGTTAACCGACCCATTCTACATAGCAAACAGTCAGTCGCTGCCACGTTATGGTTTATCTCGTGACCCGTGGAGTACACGTGGACAACTTGTCATCCACTAGTCCATCAGCGCTGGACGGTGTTCCGTTCTTGAGCAGTTTATTCTGCGACAAGTTAAACTGGAGAACGCGTTGACGAAGCTTTGAGAACTCTCGTTTTTGCCTTCCGTCGAGATATCATACACCCTTGGCTCCCACCAATGCTGCATGCTGCTGCTAGACCGACTACTAGACTGATGTTGAGCACCTCGCAGCGCGGGGGGTATCAAAGGGTGGTGTTTATGTGTAAGCAAGCGATGTTAATCTTCGTGAGGGGTTCTTGTAGTTTGTACCAAATACTGCCCAGGGGAGGTACTTTGGGAGGTGATAAATGTACCATTCCCCAGGCTTCCAGGGTGGAAAGTCGGGTACCCGGGTCTCAACTACCTGGCGAGTGTGAAAATGCCACTCGTAGATACCAATGCCGGACAATGGCAGCCCGGGTAGTACTCGCGACTGCCGTTGTACTAGTAGTTGGCAATACGGTGCACCTCTTATATTTGTTGACGGCTCTACTACTGTAGTAGGCTCTAGCTTCCCGGGTATGAAGATTGCGCAGTTTTTCAACCCTGGATTAGCCGCTGGATAGCCGCCACCGCCTGAAGGCTCAAACATGCCTACAAAACCGTACAGTATATACAATGGCACTTTCTTCTGTCGCCGTTTTACGGCCCTTTTCATATAGATGGTATAGCAAATAAAAGGTATAAAAACCGATGGACTAGAAGTGTCGCCGTACTGGTTTTGCGTGGTGCCTCTGATGCACCGTACCGCTCCCATTACCGTATACCTGATGCACCATACCGCTTTCATTATTACCGTTCCTCTGATGCACCATACCGCTCCCATTACCGTATACCTGATGCACCATACCGCTTTCATTATTACCGTACCTCTGATGCACCACACCGCTCCCATTACCGTATACCTGATGCACCATACCGCTTTCATTATTACCGTACCTCTGATGCACCACACCGCTCCCATTACCGTATACCTGATGCACCATACCGCTTTCATTACCGTACCTCTGATGCACCATACCGCTCCCATTACCGTACACCTGATGCACCATACCGCTTTCATTACCGTACCTCTGATGCACCATACCGCTCCCATTACCGTATACCTGGTGGGCTATTCCTCAACCGTTACTTTGGGGGTTAAGTAGTCGCGATACTTGAACTATCAAACCTTCAATGTCAACATATACCATGACCCGGTACGTTCTCGTACCTACATCCTTAAAGGACGCAACTCGGTGTGGTTTGCACGAGAGGCCAAACCTTACGCGAAGGGTGGAAGTATCATAGGCAAACAGCAAGCACGCGAAAGAGAACACCCCCCCTTGGACAAATTTTGTAAATTTGTTTTGTCGACGGCGGGGAGAGGGCGAACGCCTAGCGGTGCGCCGAAGTATGGAAAGATCTTCCCAAACCTATGAACGTACTCCTATATCCAATATTTGCCTCCCTTGTTTCCGGAAAAATCGGTTTAAAAAAACACCCTAAATGTAGAGTGTGTCGTCATGTTTTCATGCGTGTTGTAGCGTATCCTTTGATTTAATCACACAGGACTGTCAATAGAGCAGCAGAGCTGTACACGACATACGACAGCGTCCTGCAGTTTCACTATTCGTTTTGTAGTATCCAACCCTCGATCGCTTTTAACCGATCAATTCTCATCAACACGAGACCTCGCCAGACTTGCCAAAGCGTGTTTCCCATTCATTCGGCTGGGCCGGTTGTGTTCATGAGCAGGGCTGTTCACGAGTCGGCCCGAACCTCGCGGGTCGGGTAATGGTTACCGGGCTCGAACCGCGAGAGTTTGAAAACCTCCCGACCCAACCCGGCCTGTGAGGTTTCGAAAGCTTGCTGCCCCAACGAACCCTTGTTGTCTTTTAGGGGTCATGACCCGTCAACAGCCCTGGGTATTTGTTGGGTGGCGAAACGAATACGAGCGGAGTGCTACGAGTATATTGGCGGCGAGACATTGCCCCGACAGGCGTTTCAGCGCAGTCGCTTGTTAGACCTTGAGCGAGCGCACTTCCAAATGTTACAGTTGATATCGCATGCACTCCGAACGTCAAAATTATGATGGTATAACCTCATGCCGACTTGTATTTTGCCTGTGCTATGTATGCGTACAGCAGTAGAGCACCTTTTACATCACAGCCATCTTACTACTGTAGTACAATATCGGCCCGAAACTAGGTTGCGCGTCCGGAGGGTTTCAAGATTGAAGGGGTGTTTTTCAAGCTAGAGTGTTGCATATTTCCCTGCGCATCAAATGTTCAACAATTATCGATACGCCGACTGGGAGTGTCGCACACTGCGCACTAGGGGTGGGACAGCTGCAAGTAAGTGAAGCAATAGCTTTTGCCGGGTTCTTGATGGCGCCTGGATGGCCTTTCCAACGACGCGACTAAAAGCAGGGTGCCGCATGATGTTCCAATGCTGTCAAGCTTCGTGTTGTATCATACCCCATCTCATCCAGAGAAGCACAGAAATCCCGGACTGGCCCTGAGCGACCTAGCTTTCGTCAACGCATCGATTCGCCATGTGGTGTCGGCAGACGGTATACCCGAGACGAGCCGCGCCCTGATATCAATCGCCCCCTTCTCCATCAAGATTTAATTTCACGCTAAATGTACCACTATCAAGCGAGCCCTCCTTGCTCTTGCTCGCGTATGAAGGCCGGAGCTGGGCCAGGTCGAGAAGTTTTGAGGCAGCCTCCGGTTTGATACAGAGGAAGGGCGTCTTCCTTGAGAGGGGTACATTAGGTGTGAAATCAAATCTTGAATGTGAAGGCGGCTGTTTATATCAAGGCGCGACTCGTCTCGGGCACGCCGTTTGCCGACCAGTTGGCGAATCGATGCGTTGACGAACGCGAGGTCGCTCAAGGCCAGCTCTCACGGCCGACTCGTTCAAAATTAAGACGTGTGGAGCAAATATGGTCACCTGAATTACACGTTTCGCCTTTCTGGCCTGTTAGTGGCACTAAAAATACGACCGGACGTACGTTCTTGGAATGATCAAGCTATGTACTGCAGTATCCCTGACACCAATACGCGTCATCTATCGATAGTATTTTCGCAGTGTTTGCTGACAGCGCAAGGCACGTGACTATTTTTGGTGAGATAGCACGGTGTGCACTTGGTGTAGCGTAGCTGTCCTCCTTGGTACGCCGCCGTCGCCTTTGTGTGGGCAACTACAGTACTCGATAGCAGGTACACAACAAAAGTGCAGACCCCCTTTATGATACAGTATTCGCAGCCGCTGCCGGTCTTGGCTGCGTCCAAGTTTGTTCCTGAGGCGTTGCCTGAAAGCCATGTGCCTGCAATACCCATGTCCTCTGTGTTTCGTGTTAATTATCCATTTTATGTATTATATATCAATTTTTGATATTTTGCTATCCGTCTCAGCGTGCTATTTTCTGATCGACGCTCCTCGCCGACAGCCTTTCGGCACACAACAATACCAGAGGTGAGGAACCGTTTTCAGGTACCCCGACTCCGCTCCAGAGAACATGATAGCATCATTGCCACCTAACTTTGCACGTCGGTGTCGAGACTAGCAAAATCCCTACTTGATTAATTAGAGCATGAAAGCTCTGAAGCCCGTGCCAAAACTGTGTCAAACTCACCGCGATCCCGTCCCCACCTTGCCGTCCAATCTGTCTCTGCTCTCAACTCATATGACTCTCATATGACTGACGTGCTCTGGTAGATGTCCGCGGCGGACATCAAGTCGGAGATTCGCGACCTCTACATCACGGGGGCAAAGCAGGTATAGCCAGCCACACTATTGCACGCAAAAATATTCGTGCCACGCAGGAAAAGGAAAAAGTGCATCCGTGCCCCACCCGTTCGTGATCGGGGTGCATTTGTGTAATGCTCGCACACTTTGGGTGCTAAGAGCAGCCGTTTTTACAGTAGTGATAGTGGTGTGGCAGTAGTATGAGAGTAGTTGGTTGTGCTGGGCACATCCCTACACATGTGGCGCCCATCTTGACCGCGTAGAGTAGGCGTCATGACGGCATTAGAGTGGTTGCGCGTGCTGAGGTTGTACTGGTTTATGCGAAATGGCTGGTTTTGGTTGCTCGTTGATTGCCCCGCGGCGGTGTCGGTTCGCCCGTGTGCCCCGTGCGTCGTCATATCATGGTTTTCAGCATCTACGAGGTACTTGGTCATGAGTCGAAGTCGTGTTTTGCCCCCCAACTCCGTGCGAAGAAGCTATCGTGTCTTATCCCTGACGACCGTGGAAATGCTTGAACTGCTCTCTTCATTGGTGTGTTTATATCTGGTATTCTGACGTGTGATGGCCTTTTTTTGGTGTGTCTCTATGTGCCTCTTGTCTTTTTTTGTGGGTTATTATATTAATAGGTGGATGTCGGGGGCGGCAAGAAGGCCATCATCATCTTCGTACCGTACCGTCTCTTGAGGTCTTACCACAAGATCCAGACGCGCTTGGTGCGAGAGCTGGAGAAGAAGTTCAGGTCAGTGCCATGCCGTAGGTTTCAAGGTTCAAAGCTTTTTATTTGCCTTATTGCCATACCGTCGTGTCGCAGGTTCGTACGTTCTTATGATTCGTAACCCTCATGACAGTCGCCAGGGAAAGAGTGAGATGGATACATATCTATTATGGCACGGGCTGGTACGCGCATTATACGAAGCTGCCCAGACTAACGGCTCCAGGGATGATACACGTGAAAGTAGCTCAATTTGTCCGGAGCTATCGCGTCACGCGCGCTTCATGATAACTAGTCGAATGACTGCGTGGGCACAGTAGTACATGTATATGCCAAGTCCTCTCGATTTTTGTTCTTGTCGTTCGTCCTGCATGTTTCACCACCATAAAGGGGTGTGTTGTTTCTCCAGCTTGAGCTACCTGAAGAAAGAGTACTCAATTGTGTAGTGGCCGCCAGCTGCCGGCGGAGCTTGGCCTCAGTTGCTTCAAGGGTCGCCATGGTTGCCCGGCTCTGGGCGCGATTAGGAGTGACTGATGGCTTCTCGAGAAGCCTTGTCCTCCAAGTGTTGCTAGAGCCGGCGTGGACTTTCTGTACAGTCAGGGGGGGCTTGATTATCATATCCCCAGGCTCCTCGAGAAGCCGTCAGTGCCGCCACTTCTAGTCGCGCCCAGAGCCGGGCGAGGATAGCGACCCTTGAAGCAACAAAGGCCAAGCTCCGCCAGCAGCTAGCGGCCGCGGGCCGTGAAATAGCGGACGCACTCTCATGCACCGAGTCTTCGGACCGGACACTGGCAGATGCGGAGAAATCGGCACGACCCTTCGCGGCCAGCCCGCGCCGACCCCGGCAGGCTGGCCCTGCCCCCTAGTGTCAATAACAGCCTTCAAGGAGGAGCGTCAGCATCAGAACCTTCTAGGAGGAGCTTGCAACAGACGTATCAGCAGCGGCAGGCTGCGCGCGTATTGTGATTCACTTCGAATATAGTGCGTCCATCAGACACATGCCCTGGCTACTGCAGTAAACTCAAGTGTATGTATGGCTCGGGTAGTTTTTGCGTGGTCGATGGTTTCATGATCACTTTTTTGTCGTGATTTGTTCCCCCTTCCAACGTACCCCTGTGTTGCGTATATGGTACATTCATAGCGTATATAGGTATAGGTAACCGATCACACACCCTCAGACGAAAAGCGAAGCTCACCTGCTCCCGACAATTTGGGGAAGTGCAAAGGCCGAGCGATGCGTGCGTGCATCTGTGGAAATATGTCTCTTATGGACATATTTCCAAAGGCACCTTTTTGTTGTTGTGTGGGCCCTCCTACATTACGTTCCTCGTATAACAACAGGACTGCTACTATACTAATAATAGTATTCTGCAGTCCCGTTTTGGGGATCAACCACTGCTATTGTACCAACAGTGTACTAACAGTGTACTAACGGTGTACTAATAGTAGCAACAGTACTACTGTGGAAGAGTTCAGGCATGCTATGGAGAAGCTCGCCTCGAAAAATTGTCCCAGCAGGGGGTGTGTTTTGTTGCGTTTTTCATGTGTGTACGGCATCATATCATGTCATTGTCGTTTCATGCCCCGACGGGGTCATAGGAAAGGCCGGCTGACGCGTTCACATTAACAATGCCGTCCATCCACACCTCTGTCTTGGTATTTACCGACGTGACTAACCAAAGCCGGCCGCAATCCCGACACTTGACGTGTCTCGCTTCGAACCAACGTGCAGCGGCCGCCACGTGGTGATCATCGCCACCCGCACCATCCTCGGCAAGAGCTATTCTCGCTCCACCAAGACTCAGGGGACCCGCCCACGCTCGCGTACCCTCACCGCCGTACAGGACGCCATGCTCGAGGTACGTACGTACGCTATATATCTCCATCATACGCACCAAGTATTAATGTTGATAGTGTTGGTCGACGCGAGGTTGGGCTGGGTGAATCGATTGTTTGCCTTCCCTGATGGTTATTTGCATAGATATATGTACACAAGTATGTGTAGTTCATTTGTTTCGACGTTGTATGTATGTAGTGTTTTCCTGCACGGTTTTGGTTGCAGTCCAAAGCGTGCCATCTGCTGTTTTTGTTCTGGTAGCCCCTATGAAAATACATTATTACCAGGCTTCAGGTATGTACTAAATAAAGATCGGGATCAGCTTTACTTTTTATTGGTTACTTTATCAATGTTGTGACCCATGATATGTGTTGAGCGTGGTATGCCGCTGCCAGTTTGCGTTGTCAGCATACCTTATTTTGGTGAGAATGCTCGTCGAGAATGTGGGACTGACATGCACCACCGCGCGCGCCGCCTTTCAATGACTACGACTATTTGGTTTTTGGCTAGCATTTTGTTTGGAGGGATTCCTGGGAGCGATGTGCTTATTTCCACCGTAGTTCGCTACAAGCATGCCATCTTAACATTGTTCGCGTACTACCTTGAGTATGCCGTTGGAACTCTGTCGAACAGGCCTAGGCCAGGCTGTACATACACGTCGTACGTATGTATCACAGGATGAATGACCGACCGACCGCTCGCGTCCGACATTTCCGGCCACTTTCACCTACTACTGTATTAGGTCACTGACGTAGCTCGTCGCTGTGGTGGCCTAATACAGTAGTATTTAATAGGTGAACAGGCTGTTCATGGGTCTCTTAATAGTCCATTGCTGGCTTACTGCGGGGCGCACGTAGTGTCCCCGGTATTGCCACCGACCATCACACGATGGTGTGCCGTATGGTGGTTGGGAATTGCAGCCATATCTGACTCCACATCCTTTCTTGTATTGCTTGTGAAATGCTTTTTTAGGACCTCGTGTTCCCCACGGAGATTGTCGGCAAGCGCACGAGGTGCAAGGTGGACGGCTCCAAGATCCTCAAGGTCCAGCTCGACCCCAAGGACCAAGTAAGAGGGACATTCTGCAGCAGTCCTGTACGCTAGACTATTATTTGTAGTTGGAGCATTATACGGTAGTACTAAATATATCGTACTACTAGTATTAATGGTAGTAATAGCAATGAGAGTGTCTGTACCTCTACTGCTGTACCTGGTAGTAGCAGATGGTACGAATATGTACCAGGTAGGATCTTTCATATTAATCGCACATACTCCTATCGGCGTCCCCGGTGGCTTGATGGGTAGTCCGCGTGCCTGTCAAGATCAATTTCGGGGGTCCGAGTCCCACCGAGTGCATGCTCAGGGGATTTTTCTTCCATAAAAGAAATTGATTAGCGGAAAGCGCGAGAGCGTGAGTTAACGACATTCGATGAAAATCGATGAGCAGTGGGAAAGCTGAACCCTTTGCGCGATAAAAAATGAAGGCACGTACCGGGGGGGAGAAGGGTAGACACCTGTGACCACGGCTTGTCCAGAAGAGCGTCGAGGGTAACACCTCCTACCAACTAGGCTGGGAGGTAAAAGTGATGATTAAAATAAATAAATTCTCCACTACAGTATGGTAGCTAAACAGGAGCAGTGAACTGTACCGTTCGATTATTAATTGTGCTCCACCTGAGCTCGTGTGCACAGGCACGGCATATTGAAGATACGCCTTTTCGCGAGACGTCCACCTCTTGAACAACTGTGAGTCGTGTATCTGCGTCTTTTGCGTCTACAGAACCCGACCCGGGGCATTTACCCGGGAAATACCCTACAGAGAACTTCTGCAAGTTTTATAAGGGTTTTATACCCGGACCCGGAACTTCTGTAAGTTCTGTACGACCTTCATACCCGTACCCAGAACTTCTGTAAGTTCTGTACGACCGTCATACCCGTACCCGGAACTTCTGTAAGTTCTGTACGCTCCGTTTCACAATACTCGGGGTACCGGTACAACGTCTTTGTAGTCCTTGTACGTGCCCGGAACTTCTGTGAGTTCTGTACGCCCGTGTCACAATACCCGGAGCTTTTGGGAGTTATGTAAGGGTTTGATACCCGTACCCGAAACTTCTGTACATTCTGTAAGACATCCATACCCGTACCCGGAACTTCTGTGAGTTCTGTCGGACCTTCGGCACAATACCCGGAGTAAGGATGCCGGTACAGATTAGGTTAGCGGTAAGGAGCAAAAATGTCGGGAGACAGGACTTCCAACCCTTGACAGACAGCAACTTTGCCTTGACATGCCGTGATTGATACCAAAATACTACATTTTAGTGAAGAACGCTTTGGCTCTACGCTGTTGACAGCCCATGTTTTGCCTTGCTTGACATGTCTCCCGACATCTTTGTTGAGGAGTGATGTTATGCATTCTGACGTCATCTCTCATCAGTGACACCAAAAACGAAATGACGAAAGTACATTGTACCACCCACCTCGCTCACATCCACTCAAAGCTAAAAAAACAAGCACACCAACACACACATCCGTGCAACTGCATCTAGCCTTGATCTGTGTACCCGGGGAGAGTGAATATGAACGCTGCAGATTCTCGAGGATCCCCGTCAGACAGGGGTGTCGAAAGGTCACCTATGACCGCGGAAGTCGTTCCCATGAAGTTGGAACGGTCCTTATCGTGAAAATCGTGAAAAACAGCTTGAACAGAAATCAGCTACAATGGTACGTGCATGGTATATACGCGTTATTACCGGTATAGTGTGTCGTGTTTGCAGTACACCAATCGTAGTATTTTGAAATGCACTTTATGTATTTCTTTGACCAGTAAATTCCTTGTTTTTTCGCTCCCTTGAGGTGGGTATTTACCAGGGTATTACCCGGAAGTTCTGTAAGTTATTTACGATGTGCCACAATCGGAACTTCTTTGAGTGTACGCCCTTTCCACAATAAATACCCGGAACTTCTGTGCGTTTTGTGCGACCGATCCACAATACCCGGGGTACCGGTACACCATTTTTATACCTGTCTACACCTTCTGTGAGTTCTGTACGCCCGTGCCGCAATACCCGGAACTTATGTGAGTTCTGTACGACCTTCATACCCGTACCCGGAACTTCTGTAAGTTCTGTACGCCCGGTTTCACAATACCCGGGGTACCGGTACAACTTTTTAATACCCGACCGGAACTTCTGTGAGTTTCGTACGCCCGGGCCACAATACCCGGAACTTCTGTAAGTTCTATAAGGGTTTGATACTCGTACCCTGAATCCACAAACCCTACAAAACCTGACCTTGAAATCAACTATTGGAAGACGATGTGCTACGGCCTTGATATCGCGTGTCCGTCCCTCTAAGCATTCGCGCCGAGATATTTTGCTTTGGCGGCCGGTACGGTATTACCGTAGTTTGTCGTTCGGTTTACGGTATTTCTTGCGGCAAACAACGCGCACGTCGGCCGCGGCTGTAGTTTGAAAAAGCTGATATTATTCCAACTGCAGCCTTGTTCCAACAATAACGTATTTTGCTATTTTTTGGTTGGAAATCGACTCGAGCCTTTTTGTGGACGAGTCAAAGTGTTAGCTGTAATGTAATCCTTGTGCATCCTGATTTTTCTTACCTAACAAATCCAACTTGTTTCATCCCCTTCCCCTGACGCACAGCAAGTAGTAAAGCGGGTGTACCTTGTTCTCCTGCGTGTGCATGTTTGTTAACTTTCGTCTCGGATGCTGGTGCCGAACTTTTTGTCGTGGTTTTTCAGGTGAATGTGGAGACCAAGCTGGACACCTTCTCCTCGGTGTACAAGAAGATCACCAACAAGGACGTTGTCTTCGAGTTCCCCGTGCAGGAGCCGTAGAGTTGACGTCGTTGCTTATGCTCAGCTCAGCCAGGGTGGCGCGTTAGTGCCGCAAAATCTAAGCTTTTCAGCGTGTCCCACGCCCCAGCCGTGACTTGAGCCTGAATTGGCGGTCGCGCGACTGGAGTTGTCTTTCTTCTGTCTCTGATTTTCGAGCGTTCGTTCGCGCATTGAAAAGCGGTCTCGATGGTGTGCTTGACTGAATCAAGTATTTCGTCTCCGATCGTTATCCGTTAGCTTATGGATCGGTCGCGATCATGGTGCGAGTGATACCTGACTTCTGAATGACTCGGGGGAGCTTGCGTGTCGTCTCGCTCTGATCGTTGAAGCCTCGCAACAAGCGTTCCCGGCGGTTTGCGTGGCTGTGGATCTTGCGTCTCTGATTCGT
>JBBMHQ010066387.1:0-13185 GCA_037834295.1 Postelsia palmaeformis
ATCGTTCTAATCGTTCTAATCGTTCTAATCGTTCTAATCGTTCTAATCGTTCTAATCGTTCTAATCGTTCTAATCGTTCTAATCGTGTGTCGAATCATGCAGAGCGACGAAAAACCCACATAAAAGTCAATTAACCGGCTTTTTTTCGATTTCAAGCAGCTGCCTGCGAGTCGGTCTGTCTGTCCGTCGGTGTGTCGGTGCTCCAAACTCTTTTTTTTGCCACAGTCACGCATTATCCCTTCGTGACAGCCGCAGCTTGTTCGGGCATGACATGGAAACAGCGCACGCATCACCTCGGATCCCAACAGCGGGAAGAACATTGGAGTAAATGGTTTCGATCCGGAAACTTTGGGGGATTGTGTTTTTTTCATTCAAAGGTTGGATAATAAAGATAACCTACAAGCTCGACCATCACCACGTCCCCCACCAACTGCTGCTGCAACCATAAGTTGACAGCTCGTCCCTGGAATACCAGCGCCCAAACACGAGCTTCCAACATCACCGATATGCCTCGCCACAGCAACCGTGACACCTCATCTCTTGCTGCCTCCTAAGACTCTGCGTATTCGACCTCAGGAGGCTTTTCGTATGCCTCTGCTGCCGCTGCAGCGTTTTCGTTCCACCCTGCCGCCGCAGCGAAGGCGGTTGCTCTCGTTGCCAGGCTCGAGCGTGGAGGGGAGAAAGAGGATGAAGGAAAACGCGAGCTGGCATTTGATTGCCCACGTACCCTACGCAGAGTAACCCTGCTCATCAACATGAACCCGAGGAACCATGAATCCGATAACCCCGCGAGCCGAATAAGCTGGTGTGCCGTATAGGTGATTGGAGAGGTCGCTCCACGGGCTTATCTTGAAGAGCAGGGACAACCCGCCGTAGGTGCGTGAGAGGTTAAATGCCAGCTCGCGTTCTGGTTGAACCTCTTCTTCCCCTCCACGCTCAGGCGCGGCAGGGAAAGCGGCCATTCTTGCTGCGGCATGGGGGTCAGACGGAGAACTTGCAGCGACGGCAGAGGCAGACGGGGAGCCTGCAGAGGTCGAAGACAACAGCGGCTTGGGATGCGGCTGGAGATGAGGAAACACGGTTGCTGTAGCGAGGCCCATTGGTTGAAAGCTCGTGTTGAGACGCGATCGTAGGCAGGTCATAGGTCTTGGGACAAGATAGGGGTGCGATGACGCCGAGAAGTCTATATTTCAGGTAGAGTTTCTACTGCTGAACGAGCTGGTTCGGCCAAAAGGGCCAAGCGGTACCTACCGGCACATTCCCACCTGAGGTCTGCAACTTTCGAGCTGAAAAATGGTGTAGAATGTCCTTCTAACACCTCAAGACTATTCCCTGTGGGTCCATCTCTTCGTCGGGAAGGGGGTTTGCACTCGATATCACGCATAGCCGTAGTCGTATGACTATAGACCCTCGCATCCCTACAATGTCGGGACCGAGCACGTCTGGTTTTAACCGACCATAGCGCCGTGGCAGGTGGTGGTTATTTTGATAAAAAAAGGCCTACCGACATTATCGCCGAACAATAAGGGGACACTTTGTGAAGCCCCAGGGAAGGTGTAGACGAGTGCGATGCGAACCGCGCGTTAAACGTTCAGGCAAAGAAACGATAAGCTGCGGTGGGAAATTCGGATTATAGCATCTCTCCATGGGGTATATATTACGTGCTACTGTACCTACCAACGTTATGTAGACAACGAATTAGGCGATGGTGAGCATATCGACCGTTCCGCCATGCTAAAGAGGACGTTTACACCTAGAATCAGTGGCATCCGCTGCCACAGGTCGCAAATGATAACACAGAGTTTTTACGCAGACATTTAAAAGGAAAATACTTTTAATTGACACGGAATAAAATTGAATTTCCTTCCCTGCCGATTTGGTTCTGCTTGCGCAGAAGAAAGTCCAAAACCGACTTTACAAACCCTCCGTGCAATGTCAGAAAGAGGAGCGGAGGTGCACGGCAGGCAAAACAAAAGATCTGTGTTGCATTTTTTGTCCGCAAGCCCATGGTCTTAACTGGAGCCCCGTAGTACATTTTATTTTCCTACCAACCAAAACAGTACAAGAAAAACTTTGGAGCGTGTCCCCATGTTCCCTGAATACACACCATAGTACCGGGGGGGTGTTAACCAATCTGAAGCAATTCGGGGAGTATATGGTGATGGAACCCATCATCCCGTCCGTCATCTACGCCCTGCTTACACCGCATTTACACTTGAAGTGGTCAAGGGCAGAGGACGACCGTCTCAATTGTTGCGCTGTAGCGCGGCCAGAGCAATGGAGGAACCGATTCAGGCTTGCAACAGCACAAAGACAACTGTCAACATACTGATGATCGATATGTTTTATCTTCCCGGCGTGGGTAACCAGCTGAGATGACGACGGAGATGGGCCTTTGTCGTCACAGAGTGAGAGCCTGCTAGGGCAGGCAAACCTCGTCGCCGGGTTGGAGACTGCCCTGATGGAGCACCACCAGTTTTCCTTCAGGGCCGATACAACGGAGGAGACGCATATACACGAGGTGCCTGTTACTATAGTGGCGCGTTGTTGCACGAGTGTAACGAATAATACAGAGTTCAAGTGTGTATATACGCTCAACCACTGCTGTAGACTTCCTTTCATACAAACCAGGTACAACTGTTCATACTTGGTACAAGGTGTAATGTTGTACGTACTCGTATCAACACCTCTTGGTGCGCTATATACTATTACGTGGGCAGGACAGACCCCTATTGCCTGCACCGTACAGGCCTCGGCTATTTCTCTGTGCTCGTGTTTCCCCCCACAGCAAAAGCAGTCGTGTATGTTGTTTTAGACATATCTGGTACTGCACAGCTCATCAGCTATATATGTCCGGCACCCCTCTGGACGGAAGTTCACATTTTAAATACGTATGGATTTTTAAAAAAACGTATATTTCCGTTCGCAGTAGTATGTACTACAGTACCGTATTCCTGGTGTATATTCAGCTACAGCCCTGTGCCAATAACTGCCTGGTAGCTACCTCTTCGCCTCATCGCTACACGCGCCCGGCTGAGTGCCGGCTTAACTTGCGCAGCAGTCCACCCAACACATATCATAGCTATTGGGTACCGCACTGGTTATGTATGTATCTACAGCAGCAGCAGCACTGTGGCAGGAGCAGTGACCGGTACCATTTTTGTGCCGTGCCTTCTGGTATGATTGAATAGAACGACGACTGCCGTTTGAAATCATGCTGAGAGCAATGAGGAGGGGTGATGGTACTAACTGTACTGCTGGTACCGCTGAAGTAACATAACACCTTTTGGTCGCTCTCCTGTTTGCAATCACGCCTCTCCATCACTCCTGAAATGGTGCAACAGCAGGCGATATGCTGGCACCAGAGGAAATAAATAAAGTACGCGACAAGAGCTCATAATCCCAGCGTAGAGATTTGGTTGAAAATAATAATGTGGCAATATTCGATATTTGTCCTGGGAAATGAGTTGGACACACCCTACGATACATGAGAAGACTCAAGAGCCTGGCCCAGAATGAAGCATCAGATATTATGAAATGGTATCTCATATTGACTACACGTGGTGTTTGTCGCGCGATTGTCTGGTACGCAGCCGAAAGCGATGCCCTTGCAGTGGAGGAAGGAGCAGGAGGACCAAAAATAGGCGTTGCTTGCTGAAGGAGTCTATTTGGTGGCGGAGGACAACAAAAATCAACCAATAGTAAACAAAATTCGTTCAAGAGAGTCGGCGCAAGGGGCAGCCCCGCCGGGTGGGGGTGGTAAGGGTTGCACGCTCAACCCCATGCCAGGACCCAAGTCCGGAAACGCACACCGTGGTGAAAGTGTCAATGAAAACGTCAACGGCAAAGGTTCTCCTCTTGGCGCACGGGAAAGACCACCATGCCTCTCCGGCGCGGCGATTGGGCGACGTGCGACGATGGTAGGACAAGGGGGACTCGCCTCGCCGTCGGATTCATTCCCTGGGTGAAACACTATACGATGCCGTAGCTCTCAGCGCTGAACCCACGCCAGTCGTCGCAAGTGTGGAGGTGGGGCAAGAGGGGGGAGGCAAGCATGCACGATGGGTGTATCCTGATGGTACCGGAGAGCAAGGGCCCATTGGTGTGAGCGCGAACGCCGGCATCTTCCATGAAAAGGATAGGGAGGGAGAAATTTCGATTCAGGTGAGCAACAGTGGCACTGAGTTGTCACTGGAACTTATCTCGTCGCCATTTCTGCGCACGTTGCATCGAGCTCTGAGGTTACGATAGCACTTTCATTTTACCCCCCACCTCTCCCTACTTGTTCGTGGCGTCTGGTGCTGCACACCGCCTCTGCGAGCCTTAAGCCTACCGCTGAGCCTTGTCGTGCAGTGATAGAGTAGTAGGGTACGGTAGGTCGCGCCTTTCATGCTTCAGCAGTCTCAGCGATATCGGCGCAGTTCCTGGCATACTGGGTGCGGTTTTGAAAGTGCCATGACTCTTCTTCCCCCTGCCACCGCCGTCGGCAGGGTCGGCAGGGTCGGCAGGGTCGGCAGGGTCGGCAGGGGTGTGTATGCATCTAGAGCTTTCCATGTTGATGTAGTATCCTACTTCGCCAAGGCGCGAACAGAAGTTTGCAAGTTATTTCGCGCAAACGACTTCACGGTGGTGGAGGCGATTCTCCGCCAGAAAACTTCGCGGTAATGCACTAGGACCTCTCTGCCAGTAGGGCGGACGCCAAGACGATGTAGACAAAACCTTGGGACGGGACAAGTGTCGCTATATTTGCACGTGCCGGAGGGCAGCTACACTGATGCAAAACTGAATGAGCACGATATCGTCGCGGATATGGAAGCGGTAAAGAACGTCGTTGTCCCCGTTCGGAAAACCAAGGTCGGCCACCTTGAGGCGTACTGTTAAAACAGCGAGTAAAACCCAGCCCCTAATCGTTTTTCAAAGTTTCGGGTGCTCGAGTAAGGGCCTGGACAATTCCGGTAGTTTCCTGGCTGCATTTGGGCTAAATGGCACTTCTTTCTCACATCCCACGTCTCACGGATGATGACGCAGGCATGACGGCTACAACAACGCTAGAGACCCGTTCAGGGCTGTTTGCACGAAAGGTGCACCCATCAAGACCAACTGCTGCGCTTTTGTCGGTAGTGGAGGCCCTGCAAGTGCCACTCGTGGCAGAAACTTTGCTTGTTGAATCAGCGAGGACCTTCAGTTTGAGCAAGCAGTAAAGAACACCGAAGAGGGGCAGAGGGTGGCTGTGCAGTCGTCGATGCCATCGAGATTTTCGCGCGCTTGCCAGGGGGCATGCGATGGCAGTGGGGGCATGGTACCACCATTATCTGCTCTGGCGGAAGCACAAGGGTGGAAGGTGTACTGCTGTAACTGGTGTGCGTACTAACTGCTGTGCGCCCGACGAGTTTCATCACTTTTTTGTGTCCGAAGGATACAAACGCAATTTGGGAAATCACTTGGCAGTGCGAGTTGGATGCGCCCAAGACAAAGTACAACAAGCGCGCAGCAATTCTGGCCCGCGAAGATATTGCCTTTTGAGTGCGGGTGGACTGGAAGATACAGCAGTTCAATCAAAACTTACGATGCACAACGCGCGCAACATGTTGCACTGACTCTTATATGCTCAAGGGATACATACTGCCAATACTAATACTTGAAGGCGATACGTTTTGTCACTCCGTTGATACTTCGAATATGGCGTATTCTTGTGTTGGCCATTTTGTCAATCAACATTTGGTTCCACGTGTCTTGATAATTCCGATTCTTCCCTCGCAAACTACATTCGACGCTTGGCGCCGGTGCACAGCTTCTGAGAGCGGAATGTTACTTGGTATGCTATCGTACCGGTATCTATCACGTACTGACTGCGATAGGGGACTCGTACGAGTACTACGAACAGTTTTTCAGCTGGCGTAACGATGTACCTGGCACATACCGAGATAACGTGAACGTCTACCGTAACACGGACCCACGTCCACGCCGTCCTGACGTCATGACTGCTGTGTGTACTACTCTTGTACTGACAGTTGAAGCTGTTTCTTGGTGTTCCTTCGAACCTACTTTACGGCTACGTATGATATGTACTGACACGTAAATACAGAAACATACATACCTCTGGTGGGCATGGAGCACTGGTTGCAATGTGTGTGTGACGTTCGTTGTACGGAGGACAGGACAACAAACACTCAGCCTTAATGGATGAACACAATGGCCCTCTAGTTCCGTCATTTGGCGACCTGGCGAATCCTGCGAGCAGCTGAACTCTCCAAGAAGACCTACCAACACGGCTTGTAGGCGCGCAGGCCTTCTTGTGAGATGGATCCACCTGGACTCTCGCGGCATAGTCTAGGTATCTAGATCCCCTAACGTGTAAGCGCTTCTGTGGGACTTGGGCTTGGGCGGCAATGTTGAGAAATTTGACATGCCAAACCCAGACATTATCTCACGTGATCGACTTCTGCATCTTGACTCAGGCGATGCACAGCCAGTAATCAATCTGGCGCCCCACTCCTTGAAACAAGTGAGTCGGCAGTCCCGTGCCTCCTCCTTCCTTTAGGCCTACTCACTGCTCGCTGCTCTGGTTGCGTGCGTTGGGTATGCGTGATTTTTAAAAATCGAATTTGCAAGTTGAGTGAAACGCTATCTACATTGGAACTCCGAAGAAGCGCCAACTGTTGACCGTTGACCCGATCGTTCATTCTCCTGCACTAGAACCCGAGGGATACGACATCAGCCACCGCAGACAGACAGCTGGCTTTCGCCATTTTCGTGAACCGGTGACCGCCATAAGCAACAAGAGTAAACCAAAGATAGTCCAGGTGCGAGATGCGATGCTCTGCGAGAGAGAACATTTTCTTTGCCTTTTTTAACTTTTGAACTTTTCAATTTTGACGATGTCCCCGACTATATGCTGCCTGCACAGTAAGAAACTCCCCATATTCGGTACCTCTGGTACATTTTTTCCCCCTAATTTTTCTAGAGGTGCGTCGCCGCACCGCGGCGGAACCGCGCCAATGACACCATGCTCTTCTTGAGGGTTGATAGGGCGGACACTCAAGGTGGGGCAATGCGATTTCAGTAGAGTTGAGCGCGCTGCGTTTTGTCGCTGCGTCAGCATTTTGCGCGCAAAATGGTTACCGTTACATTTCCAGACATTGACATTACTTTTGGTTTCGTTTGAACCCCTGTGTACCGCCTGCGCAGACCTTTGCCACCAAGGCCTGTTGGGTACGGACGGCTGCTGCCACGCTGCGGAGACAGAAACAGCTTTCTTGGCCGGAGGAACCTCGGTGGAGCGCATATCAGGGTGAGCAGGAAGAGAGTCGGTGTGAAGTGGGAAGTGCTAGGTAGAGGCAGTGCGAAAACGATCACCGCAGAAGCACTACCATACAGCGTGTACACTCTGCTGTCTGCTGCATCGCTGCGGTTCTATCATGATGATAACCGCCAACAAAAATGCCGGCCAGCAAAACTCGTTATTTACACTTTGTCTCTGTGTGTCGCTGCTGTGTCATTGATCGCGGTGCGTGCATTGTGTATATGGTCTTGCAGCTGTGTTGCAGCGGTTGCTCAAGACTCGAACGGGTCCGAGTACTTGGGGTTCTGTGCTGCTCATCTTGCGGGTATCCATACAGCAGTAGTGCTGCCAGTACCCGCAAGTATTTCGGCTGTCTCCACGCCACAGCAGTACAGTAGTACCAGTACGAGCATACAGAGTACTTTACCTATAGAGTGAGTAGCCGTATGTACGTACGGCAATTCTCTCAGCAGTATACGTACTCGCAGTGCGAAATGCTCTCGATGCTCGTTGTATATACCGCGGGTTTAACTGGGAGTTTTTTTAGAGTATGTACTGAGGTAGTGCTACGAGTACTCGCAGTGTGAGCAATACTGCGGCTGTAGCCGTCGAGTGGAAGTACTGGCAATACCCGCAATACAGAGCCACTACGAAGTACTGCGATATGGCAGTGTCCGCAGTATCGATCCCTTGCCGTACAGGCAGCAAAATGAGTATACCTGGTACTGCTTGTATACAAGTACGACTTGAATCTTCTTAAATGACGGCAGTACAGCAGTGGCACTGCTTGCTGTCTTGCTGCGCGTAACGAACATCGAACGTCCGGCAACGCCTGCCGAGGAAAGTTAGAAGCCGATGCGGCGCACGCTCCCCGCCGTCACCCTCATACCAAACATCATTCCGCTCATACCATACATCATTCCGCTACGTTACAGCAACCATGCTCCTAAAACGCTCCTAGCAACGAGTACATCTCCAGCCTGAGCTTGGTCTAGTCTAGACAACATGGTCTATACGACATCATCACACAACATCGCTACCACACCACTCGGAAAATTGGAGCAGGGTTGCACACCTCGTCCGGCGCGACAGCTCCGGCAGTGCCAGCTGTGGCAGGGATGGGCGTGAGCGGGCAGAGTGGGGGAAGGTGGAAGGCAGCGAAAGGCGAGAGCGAGAGCGGGAGGAGCCGACCCCGGAACCGGTGAGAATTGGTCCAAGTGCGGGGTGCCTTCATTTCACGTCATTCAATGTGGGTCAATCGTTATTTGTTTTCGTACGATTTCAACCCACTTGTGTACCACATCTTGCATTGAAAACCACGTACCGGTACCTAGTGCATAACGACTGCGCCGGCTGATATCTGGTAACGCTCAACTTCTGTAGTAGGTCCTCCGACTGCAGTTCGAAATTGCTTCTTTCCAGCGATAAAAAGGTAAGGGAGTGCTAGTACTGAGCACTTGTCTGGGTCATGGCTTCAGCAAAGTGGGGCCAGGGTAGCACGAGTAAGCCTTGTGCCAAGACCAGCCACAGCGTTCCCTTCCGAAGGCGAGAACTTACCCTCTATAAAGCCCCGAAGGTGTTCCTACATGTCCTTCGATCATTCGATCTCAACATACTTGTGGTGTATCAGGGCGTATTTCAGATATGTTCGAGCTCGACGTGGCGTGTGAAACAGAATCAGTGCGTGCGGAATATGCCAATTCGACATATTTGTTGCTGCCGGAAGTTGCTGTGCAGTGGCAGACACTACTCGTATCACAAACGATCTGTCAAGCAGCTTTCGATTCGTGTGACTTCGAGTTTGTTGTCTGTGTACGCTGTATTATCTGTAAACGTATAACAGCTACGTCGGGCTGTGATTTGGCCTGACTTCCCCGTTAGTTATTAGTTGGCTGACGAAAGCCCTCAGCCCTCGCTCCGTCTCTGAGCGAGTGGTCCCACGGGAAAAAAATTCCCACCCGTAGCGAAGAAGTCTTCCACAATCAACGTAACCCAACTGGTCAGAAAATGGCACCGCTGCAATTTTCTAGCCATCCAACTCGCAGCTCTAATAAGAACAGTATACCGCACTCCACTCCTCAACTACTGCTGCGGATTAGCTTCGTCGATGCAATGCTGTCCTTGACGCATGATTATGGCACTGTTGTTGACTTCTTCTGTCGGCACTTCTGCTGTATGCAACTGAGCAGTACTGAGCAGTAGCATGTTGACTAGTACAATACCTAACCGTGCAGGCGTCTGAAGTGATGAAGCGATGGCGTGCAATTTCAACGTTCATCGGCAGGCGAAGTCGTCGGTGGTCTTCCTTCCCGCGATCCCCTCGTGGCTGCAGCTGTGGAGCCTGCTCTCCCCGGAGGATGCGATGAGCGTCTCCAAGGGCTCCCCCCACCTCACCAGCGCCACAGAAACAGAAACGGAAACGGAAACAGAAACAGAAACGGAAACGGAAACGGAGGCAGACTCGGAAATCGAAAGGAAGGTGGAAGCGGAGACGGAAATGAAAACGGAAACGAAGCTAGAAACGGGAACGAAAGTGGAAACGAAATCGAGAACGAAAGCGGAACCAGAAACGGGCCATCCGAGCGCAGCAAGCGGGGATAGCCATGCCAAAGAGGGAGCCCTCCGAGGCGCACTCGAGATGGCAGACGGACTCAAAGCTGGAGGCGATCGCCATCCGGGGCTAGGGGCGGCGGGAGCCACCGGTGCTTCGGGTGGGCGGAACGCGGACGGGAGTGGTGACACGGGGGCGAGGGGTGCCGCGGGGGGTGGCACAGAGGGTGTAAAAGGAGCCGTCCGGCTCATCCAAGTCGTGAGCTCAGCGCAGGCCCGTTATCGCTACGCTGCTGTCGTGCATTTTTGGGACAAGGTGAGAAGAGGCGAGGGTGTGCAGGAAAGAGGGCAAAATGAGGCGCTTGTTGCTGACCCCCGGATCATTTTGGCATCGCGGCTGCTCGTCTTCAACGTCGTGTGTATATGTGTGTGTGTTTTTTTTTTCGTACAGCCGAGGGGCGTCACGGGATAGGCCTACACATTTTACTGTACGTTCCCTTCGAACCCTGCGCGTGAAAATAATATTGCGCCGTTGGGTCTAGCCTCTGTCGACGTGTGCTGAACTCTACCCCCCGGCGATATATTTCGCTTTGAGCGCGACCGTGTGGGTTCTTCCGTTTCCCGCGCATGCAGCGATCTTAGCAATGTGTTAGTGTTCCCGAACCCCCCCCCCCCCCCCCTCCGCACAAGTGGGGACTTGAAACACTCCTACTACTAGCCTCAGACAGGGGCTGCGAGTCTACCCCTTGCAACAAGCAGGGGCGCAGCGCAACGTCTAACTCGTACCAGATTTCAAGGCTACCGGGTATTATTTTACCTGACCAAAGCTCTCCGGGATCTCGAGGGTTACTCCAACACTGTTATTAGATCTGCACTCGCATTTTTGGCGGCCAATCATCTCGAGTATTGCTATTAATAGTGTGGGATAAGCTCTGCAGTATCAAACAGGTGATGCGGGAATCGGCCTGATGATGCCGTCTGGTTGGTCGTAGTCGTGCACGCGTGGGATGACCCCTCACCCCTGAGCTTCGAGACGGGCGACGGTGCGTGTTTTGGCCGCTTTGGCTTCGCCCTAAAAACGATGGAAAATATTATCATCAAAAACGCTGGCAACAAGGGAAGTGGAGGGTTCGATGGGGGCACAGGCAGCCACCTTTCGGAGACTTGTCGACCTTTCGTAGACTTGGCGGTAGTCGTAGATGTCTCAAGTTGTTCGTCTCGCGAAGCACAGGGCTGTCGTGACCGTGACTTGTTGCTTGGTTTGTGGGTTGCGGTCTAAGCTCACGCTGCATGCTGCAGTTGTGTGCCGGGTACCTCGTACCAGGTATACCATAAGGATGCAGGCTGTCGCACAAGGCTGCGATCGTTCTTCAGCTCTCAACTTTCCCAGAAAGTCAAGAAAGGTTGCCAATACCGAACCAGTACCGAATAACAACAAGGTGTTTTAGGGAAGATCTGGCCGAGAATCATCCGAGAATATAACGTTCGACGTTAGCACCTTTACCCTTGTTGAGAAAAGTATCGATATGATGGCGCTGAAGAACGATCACACTCCTGTCCGATAAGCCGCATGCTAACGGTATACCTGGTACCTGGTAGCGTGTAGTGGGTCGACCTTTCGCGTGGAAAAATCAGGGGTAGTAACGTGAAGACCACGCACATCCCTTTTCTCGCTTCTGTCTCGCTCTTACGTCTCGCTCTCTTGGTTGTTTCGTCGCTTCTGTGTGTCGGTGCTCCCTTTTCTCGCCGCCCGCGTGGCAGGCAGACGCGGTCTCTTTCGTGGAGAAGTTGAACGGGATGTGCCTACCGGACAAGAGCGTGCTGAAGGCTCTGTTCCTTTCGGGGGCCGACGTCATCTCCCACAGTACCGACCTTCGTGGAGAAGCTGCCGAGGTGCGATATCACAACTCATCACACCCGAGGACGACTCTCGATGTGGTGGGGATGTACTCCCTCCCCCTCCCTATTTCTCCCTCTCCGTCTCCCCTTCTCTCTCTCTTGTTCGACGGCCCCAAAAAAAAATGTAAGACATGATCCAGAACTCGAAACTCAGAACCCAGAGCTTTATAAACCAGTACGCCGACTGCCGAGTACGTCTTATCAAAACCTTCGCTGACATCTCCCCCCCCCTGCTCTTCCCAAACAGGACGGGGATAAGATTAGCCGACAAAATCCATGTAATATATGGAAACAATGTGATGAACGCCCAACTATTGGAAGTGTCTCTATTAGGAGTAGGAACGGTGCTCCGTCTCGAAAGGGATGCGTGGCCAATGGTCAAATGACTAAGGCAAGCAAAAAATGAGTGCGCCCCCCCCCTGTTTTTGTCTCTGCCTCAAACGGGCCCCTGGTGCCCCTGGCCAGGCCTCGTCCCGCAGACGGCGAAGACGGTCTCTCAGCGAAGGCGTCGCCCTGGTTGCAAACACGGCTCGCCTGGGCGGACGCGAGGAATTTAAGTGCAACTGGCCTGTCGGCTTCGGCCAGGGGCGGCTCAGCTGCAGCCCCCCCCGAGAGCGCTTGCGTCCCGGCGCCGCCGCAGCCGGCACTGCCGATCAAAGGAGAGACCTGTTTCGGGCGGAGGGGAGGGTGGGCTCGGATCGCGGCGCTGCTGGAAGTCACCTCGGTCTTGATTCCGAGTCGCCGTCGCGACCTCTTCGAGAACCGCCAGTCGGGGAGCGGAAAGAAAGCGGTGGCGGCAGCGGCGGCGGCGGTGGCGGTTTCGGTGGCGACTGTTTCGGTGGCGACAGCGGCCGAAGCGAGTGGAAGCAAGGGGCGGACGGCTCTCAGGACCCCGGCGCTTGCGGGAATATGGCATCATTGCCCCCCCCTCCGCGACAAGGCGATGGGATCTACCCGGCTGCTACAACCGCTGGTGGCCGGTGGCATCATCCCCCTTCGGGCTTGGTGTGGGGGGGCGGCGGCGGTGGCGGCGGCAGCACCGCCTGGTTCGGCGGTCGTGGCGGCTGTGATGAAAGAGGAACAGAGCTTCCCCCGTGCCCTGTGTGTTTCGACCGTCTGGATCCCGCGGTTTCCGGAGTACCCTCCGCGAGGGCCGGCGCGAGCAAGGTGTTCGTCGGGAACGGGCCCCGCTGTCACCCCGGTGACTATCACCCCGAGGACTGTATCGGAGACAAGCCAGGCAGCCGTCCCGCCGATTCGAGTCTCGCGTCAATGGGGAAGGACTGGGAAAGGGAGAGTGAAGGCGTCGCCGACGGCGAGAAGGCCGCGGGCTCGCGGAACGGTGGTGTGGATCCCCACGGGTCTGATACCAGGGGCCCCCGTTGGGTTGGGGAAAGGAAGTCGGAAGGCTGGGTTACGGAGGAGAGGAGGGGGCGTGAAGAGATGGGGCATCG
>JBBMHQ010066409.1:0-13809 GCA_037834295.1 Postelsia palmaeformis
ATATACAGCACACTCCCTATACAAGTATACCCGATGATAACATGTTCAAAGGCCAAAACATTGTCACCGGGGTGTGCTTCCATGCGTTGGTTACGGTAGAGGTTTGGGCGTGGGTTTTGAGGAACCGCAACTTCGCTTGGGGAGGCGTCAGCCAGCTCCAAGGGCGTATAGGAGAGGGTGGCCAGCTTGGCATCTATCGAGGCTCCGAATTCACGGCAGGGTTTGAGCGTGAAAAACCAAGCGCATGTTGTAGCAAGAGGCTGTGCCCTCCACGACTTCGATCGCCCAGCGAAAGGCGCATGCGGCGGAAGCAGGCCATCTGCACAGATGAAACCTCTTCCATCATCACACGGCAGATGCCGCAGCTCACTCGGCGATCCTCAAACCGACCGTCCGCACCACTAGCTGAGGGATCCCCATTCTCGTCGACCAGCATGGTAGGCCGTGCTGTGTCTGATGCCACGGATATGAGCCCCTCACCGTGATCCTACAGCGCCTGCCGATCGGCTCGCGCGAGGAATATTAGTAATCGGCACAACAACCGGCGGGTCCTCTTCCCTGACGCTGAAGCTAGCATTGCAATCTAGGTTGAGGCAGTGGGTGCACCCACGAAGGTGAACTAGCGGATTGGTCGAAGCGTCGTTGTATACACCTTAGGTGTGGTTGCTTCGTTCAACGTCGGTGTCTCGATCGACATTGACGCCGGTGACGCTGGACGCAACGTCCACAGTTGACAATTCGAAGTCTAGTCGTGTTCCCACCTCCGCTGGGCTTCCGCCGTCGCCGATTGCAATGACGGTGAGGGCAGCCGCGGCGGTGGGTGTGGTGGCGGTCGTGGTGGCGGCGACGGCGGCGATGAGGATAATTACGACTACGGTGGAGGTAGTGACGGCCGCGGCTCGACCAATAGGGCAACCTCCGGCATAACGAATAGCGCATACAGCCAGGAGTGAGCGCCGTCGCTATCAGTGGCAGAAACAAGAAACACGACAACGGTTAGAGGAGTGGTGGTGTACAATATCATGGCGCTGGCACTGTCAAAGGCGTCTAGATGATTGGCAGTCCCACCAGCGGCTACAGCGGCAGTGTAGAGAGCGGTGGGGATGGCGCTGGCGGTGACCGCAGTCCCAGTTTCTTTCTTCGAGTCGTTGACGAACGTTTCGCTGAAGGAGCCGGAACAGTACTCACTTGTGCGGGGAGCGACCGCATCGGCCTGTGGCGAATCAGACGACGAACCCAATGGTGGCGGCAATGGTGGCGACAGTACAAGTCGCGACCCGGCTGTTGACGGCGAGTCAGGCGGCCGACAAACCAAAGTATAAAGGCCGCCAGCGGGGCGAGCGGTCGGAATGCGCGGGCTCGAACGAAAACGACGGGTCCCTCTCCAACGATTGTGTAAATTTAATTCAGGGTCCCTGGCTACCGCAAACATTATCAAAACGTGGTGGCCGTGATAGGGGCACGGTGACGATGGCATCCTTGTACTGTGAGAAGGACAAAAAAACGTAGCGACTTGGTAGGTGCCCCCGGTGAGGGCGATAGTGTTACCAATCGTATCACCAGCGATGGATGCACCGTTTTCGTTGGTGGGGGTTGAGAGTTGGGTGGCGTATGACCGAGAAGATGTGTCGTTCCCCCACCATGCTCCAGACACAGTGGAGCCAAGACAGTTTCTCACATGCGTGCCCATGTTCTTGCGTCGATGCATCGCGTTGCAAGTGCTTGCCCTGCTGCCGGCCAGCGCAACGGCCTTTGGCGCCCAACGGTGGAGGAGATGGCGCTAACGCCGGTGCTGAATAGGCAGCCACTAACATGACGGGGGACTGCAGTCGTTCTCGTCAACAGCGTTTGCACAAGCAGACGTGTTCGCACCATTCTTGGCGGTGGCGTATGTGGCTCATAAAGTACACAGACCACGATTGCTGTCCTTGGCAGCTTCCAGCAACAGCGCATGCTTGACATAGTACGGAGCGGACCCTACACAATACAGGTGGGTCTCAAATTGTAACACATGCGGGTAAAACCCGCGCCGCACGTGTCCTTTCTTTCGCTCCTTTCGTAACGTCGGTCGAATCCAAGCGGAGCGGACAAGAAAAGCCCGGCGATGTCCGACAGGGACTACCTGAATGGATTGGCAGAAGCCTCAGTGGCAAACACGGACAATCAGGTACTTTCAAAGACTACTAGAAAATGACACTTTACATAGATATACGGTTGGGTATGAGGCGGAAGCCAACTATGCCTCATGGAAAAGGCGTATCCATATTTTTCTATCGTACTGCAGGCTCTCGGGCGCTGTTTGTCTGTATTATGTTAAAAGCAGTAAAGCTCCAGGTGAAAAAGTGTTGAAAGCATGGTAGCGCTCGACAGGCGTGCCGAGCGAACTCTATGACACGATTTCGTCTTGAAGGAACTACGTCAGAGAGTCACAGTCAGTCATCCGAGTCCCAATCATTTTAGTCTGTCTCGCCTTTAAAGCCCACGATGACAAACTCATTTCAGCTCGCCGTATCCATGGGACTCATGATGTGCCCAACCATATCCGCTTCTCTTACTCTTGGAACTCACGAGAAAGCCAACCATTTCACTCCCTCGCGCCCTTCAAAATTCACAAGGACCCAGTCATATCGGTGCCTCGCACCCTCGGGACCCACGAGGTCTCAGCAATGCTGGTGTTTCGTCCCTTTGGGACTAAGCACCCTTAAGAGGCTCGTGAGTCATCGACCTGGTTCCCGAGGACTATGACCGATACTCTGACAACCGTTCACTGCTGAAAACGGATCGAACACCAAGGTAGGCCTTTGGCCAAGAAACGACGCACCAGGGGTGCTCTGGGCCACTTGCCGGCAAATAAGTCGTCCACCTCAGGAAGGAGCATGTATTGGCATTGCCGGGGGGCTTTCTACACCATACTCTGACCACAGGTATTTTAGCTTCTCAGGTTGATTTTCACCGTCATAAGGCGCAGGTTTCAATGTTTCTTGCCGTACAGATACCGTAATTAGACCGCGGGGCCGGGGTACCTTGGCCATTGAGCAGAGCAGATGAAGGGTGGTTCTTAAGATGTCAATACCGTCAACTATATAACTAAAAAATATATAAAGCAACATAGGGGCTGTATCAGACCCGCCTTGGCCGATGAGCGGAGCGGATGGAGGGCGGTTCCTAAAGCTGAATTTCATCAAACCGGTAAGGAGCGCAGAAATAGAACGATACGAAGTATCGCCCTCGGTCGCAACCATCACACACCTTTACGAAAGCGTGAGTTCAAATACGTATATGTATCACCCTCGTACCCCGCTAAAATGTTTCATAAAGCAAACGGCGAAAGTTGTTTTGTGGTCGCAAAGTGTTGTTTCTTCAGCTGCCCGGTGGTCGAGGCAGAGCCTTCCACGCGTCCTTTCTTGGCCATCTCGCAAGAGGTGTAATGCCTATCGCTGTGTGGGGTAGAGGTCAGAAGGAGGAGGAACACAAAGTACAAACACTCCAAATGGAAGATTCAATCGCGCAACTTTCACCGGAGGAAAACCCCATGCGACCCATCACGCCAACAACATTTTTCGCTCAACATATGCATATCGTACAGCACCAATCAATCAAATTGGGACATTTTATACACTGCAACCAAGAATCCTACGAGAACCGAGTAACGAGAACGCCAAATGAGCTCGGACAACGCTTCATCACTTGAGCAATGAGAACGCATCATCCCTTGAGATATGAAACGCTTGATGGCGTAAGTAACGGGAACGATTTTGAGGTTTTGGCAGCCGAGACCCTAGAGTGAGTGCTGAGGAATTGGTGAATACACAACTTAGTGTCTAAAAGGCCTGTTTTGGTTGAGGGGGCATCCTGTGTGTAATTGTTATCAAGTCTTTACTGTGAGGAGCTCTTTACCTCACTTGATCCACTTTTGACAAATGTTGTCGGCGCGGCACGATGAACGACACCACAGACTAGATGTACATTGAACATTACTAGACTAAATGAAAAGGGATGCGAATATATTGAGGGAGTTTCGTCATTGGCAATACGTTGTGCCCTGACGTATTCCCTCGCCCACGATGACATGCTCCCCAGGCCATCACTAAAAAACGGCTCCCTTTCTTGCGTCCGACTCCTTTGCTTAGGAGGCCAACATTGCTTTCGTCAAAACCCACAAGACGGGATCTACAACTATGGCATCCATTTTGTATCGCTGCGCGGTACGACATGACTTAGAGTGTGCATGCATCCTGCTGTTTTGATCGAACGATCTGCTGTTCATGCGCATTTCGGGACAAAGGTCCTGGCTGTGCGACCCAGCCAAAGACGGCTAGGCTTGAAATATTTGGATCATGGTAGAGGAACATTGATCGACTCATCAGGTCCACGACAGCTCGGTTGACGACCCAATGGCTGGCGCCTTACTTGGACGTGCGATGCTTTTCGTTCGAGACCCCTAGTCCATGCTTTTCTTGATCAACCTGACTGGATGTGTCTTCCTTTCACCGGGCGTTGTCGTATGTGAATACCGTTGTCGTGCTGCCACATCAACTAAAACATGGCCCCCGTTTTATGCAGTTAGCGCAGGTGAAAAAATCTACATCGGTCAAGCTCCGTATTATCTTCTTGGCATTTCCGTATTATCTTCTTGGCGTGATCCTTCACCGCAACGCCGCCATGGTGCTCATCTTTCCCACGACCCATATGTTTTGGGGCTAAGAAAATCGTTCAATGCTTATATGATGTCGTATAGCCCGAGCGCGGCCTTTGAGACTGTGAGACGTAACATTATTTCCCCACAAGCCGTCCAGTAGGGCCTTTGGAAATCCCGCTAGCGTTCGTAAGTACCAGGCGTTGCTTTTGCACTGAGACAGTAGCCGGGATATGTGAGATTGTGGGACTTGCCGTGCTTTCGGATGTTGTCATATTGCAGAAGGTGCCCATTTTGTCAAATGCGAACAGTGCAGACTCGCTATTTACTGCTGTGGCAGTTACGAGAGCGCTCGAGATGTATGTACCAGGTACAGTAGTTCGGTGTTGCAATGTATACCGCCGTATCCTGTGTACCATGCATACGTCGATTTAAGAGACCCGAGGGGGCAAGGAACGTCCAGCTAGATGAGAAAAGAACGGAACCGCTCGCGGGGACTCTCTAGCGACATGGGCTCAAGAGGAACGCTACGATGGAGATGCTCCTAGTTCTTTTTGAAGCTCAATACTTTAGGAGCTTTATGCCCCACCCAAAAACTGGCGTCTTGAGAAAAAATACAGGTGTGACCCGGTGGACAATCCTATGATCTCGAGGTATCACAAAACACAAATCAATGGTATCCCAGCGATGTTGGGTGGTTCATCAGCTGAGGCGCCTCGTCAAACCAGAACAGGTCTGGTCAAAACGCTCTCGGAGGCATTAGGGCATGCCCTATCGCAGCACGCGTATCAGCTGAAACACAAACGCATGCTACGGTATTGGGTGGCTGCACCAACACTGTCGGAGGCTCCTCGAATGAGAAGCTCCACGTACGTATTCATCGCAAAAAAAGCTGGCTCTGTTTTTGTAGTTCGAAAGTTACGACTCGAGAAGCAACCCTGAACCGCGAAATATGTTGCCAAACGAAGCCAATATTCCAGCGATGAGGTATGCCTCAGTGGGTACGCCCTAAGTTGAGGACACCGTCCGTCAGAGACATGTCGGCGCGAACGTGCTACTCGTATAAGTCACACCTGACCGCGCGCCTGATTTGTGGCGCCTGGTCGTTAAACCCCCGTACCCCCTCCGGACTTAACCCCCCCGCGGCGACATGTATGCGCTCTCTGTCGACGACCAGGTGCAGCAGGGGAAGTTCCAGCGTGTGGACATTATGCACTACCACATTTCCCCTGATGGGCACTTTCAAGGGAACTGGTCTGAGGCACGCGATAACTACAGAAGCCTAATGCGGCATCCTGACAGCATTAACTTGATTACGATATTATTAATGAGGGAGCCCCGATCGCATATCCTCAGGTACAAGACCCTTTCCGCTAGAGCCTTTTTTCTACAAACTCTGAATGACTCTCCCTGCGCAAGTACGTGACGTCGACATGGTTCCTCGTCAGACGATTGAACTCCTCTCGAAGTCTACGTAGTGTTGCCTCGCCCCCCTCACCATTCATTCAAAATAGAAACCCGCTACAGTAGTCGTTTTCAAGTCGAAGTCGAAGACACACATACTGGTATATCGTATCTCCTGGAATCCGTAATCAGATCATACTAAAATCCGATGTCGTGATTGCGATTATATCACACGAAAGTTCCTCTGCAACGTTCAACTCTACGCCCTATCTCCGGTACTCGGCATAAAGTTATTTGGCAACCTATTTGGTGCACGGGACCGGACAGCTTCTACTACTATTACCTCCAACCGGTAAATAAGGTACGTAAAATATGCAAGACACTGTTTCGTTCTGCATACTTTGTACCCTGGTAAGATAGCAAAGGTCGGGCAGTTATCACCGGTATCTGTAACTTGATCTTGAGACGAGTCACGGGCGTAGAAAAAACATGGTTGACACGACAGACTGAAGATACCTCTCAAGCGCGATATCTCGGGCGGGGCACAGGTCTGTCGTTCGCCGTTGGTATCTGCAGTAGTAGTCCCAACCTAAGGCAATGTGTAAGGTACGATGGCGTAGCTGACGCTATTTACGGGAGGAAATCGGCCCCGAAAGTCTGGCTGGCGGGGTGTACAACAGCCCTCTAATAACCAGTATTTTTAATACTTCAGCCTATGTAGGCCATCGCAGGAAGGGTTGTCGTAACAGCATCAGATGATGACATGAGATCGGCCATGCCTCGATACTTTACAACACTACAAAAACCCCGCTATACCCCACATCAAACGCTGTGCCCTTACCTGGAGCTTCCTCTGACCCTGATTTGCCGACCACCTGTCTCTCGAGGAGTACTTGGCGGAAAGGCCAAGCGACCGCAGCCACTTGGAGCTGTTACGCAACCCACTTTCGTCGGAGTTCGGGGTGACAACACTGACGCAGATGGAACAGCTGATAGCGCATGAGCTTTCGTCATTCAAGGTAGTGAGGAGGTGTCGCGATTGCGTCATACAGCAAACATTTGGGCAGTACCGCAGTAGTGTTGATCGAGTAACCGTAGTTCGCTATGGCACGAGCAAGAACATGTGGCCACTGCTGTTGTACGCTCCTTGAGGAAAAGTAATTGTTACTGCAGTAGTAGGTTGTGCCTGTTGTCGACTGCTGGACTGTATTAAATCAATTTTCAGTGCAAGACGTCACCCGCAACTCGCGGTTGCATCCGTTTGGTGTGCCAGGCGAAAACGCGGCTCCCCGACTTTACGCCCAGACGAATATTTCTTCATTGCAGTTTCACATCACGTTCGTCTATTTACGAGCGCTGCGTTGTTGCGCTATCATCCAAGTTGTGGTGTTCTTGTCTCGTCTACCGATATACAAGACGTTGCTGCCCATCTCACCGATGCTCTGTCCGAGCGAGTCCATATAACGCTCCACGGGAGACACAGCCAAATCCTCACGAGATACCACATACCCCCGCCCGAAGGCTGTAGTGTAACATTTGGTCGAAAGGGAGGCGGAGCTACAAGCACGCCAAAGACGAACCCCTCGTCCTTAGTCGAGGGGGGTGCAGTCGGAGGAGAATGCATCGCTGCCTCGCGGCATACTGTCCTGGAAAAAACTTGGTGTTGACCTCGCTAATCACCGCGTTTGTCAATTAAGTTGTGCGGTAGAATTGCTTCCGCACGTTTTCGTTCACTCCTGTTTATATCATGACCGTGGTTCGTCTATATGCCTCAACTTCCGTACTCCGTGCGCAAAATTTGACGAGGGTCTGATGGTTCTGCGGCGCCTTCTAGGCTGGAGTATGATCGACATGACGTACATGAAGCTAATTCAGACGAAGGCTGGGTCGAAGCGATGAGATGGTAAACTGTTCGTCGACAGGGCTTCCGTTGATGAACTTCCTGAACAGGCAAGACACTGAGGATGCCGATTGTACTTTTCAACCCAGTGCCAGCAGCGCCTCCTCAAACGAAAAGCGACGCAGAGTTTCCCCCTGCGATGCGATCCCGTCGATTTCAACCGGAACTTGCGGTCGTTCACGGGCTCGACTGCAGTATTCGGACGCGCCGTGCCACGAGCATAGCATCTATTTTTTTGAAAGGCGTATCCGCAACGGTCCCGACAACGACTGGCTCTGCGAAAGCTTGATTGTGGCTTGTTGGGACTATGGTGCTGGTTGTTCCCCACTGTCGGCATAGGTGTAGAAGAAAATCGACGAACTCACGGTGCTGGACCAACTACTATACACTGCAGCCCCAGCGAAGTATGCAAAGGTTAGACAGCGGGTGAGTGCTTCTCTCTCAACCACGTGACAGCCCTGTTGAACACCCGGGAGTGAGTGGACAGAGCAGTGATCGTCGTGCTCGGGGTTCGTCCATTTCACTCTGGAGTCGAGGCCCACCGGGTCAAGTCTCGACATCGTACGACCGGCAAGTAACAGTGCCGGCTCGGGGGTTATTGCGGGGCCTGAAATGGTTGTGTCGTCAATAGCTGTTGTTAATAATCGGCACCTGGAATGCAACAAGTAGTATGCTACGTCGCTTTGCTCGGGCTGGGCGTCGCTTGATTCGCAACGCGCGCTTGCGTTCTTCGACCCGCTCACAGATGCTGAGACCTGTGTCCGACAAGATGGAAGCAGATTTGGAGCAATTTGGGAAGTTGCAGAATACCGTCAGTCATTTCTTGGATGGTAACGACTCGAGCGAGGCGAATGCCATGTCAGTTTTTATGTGCAGTATAGAGCGAAGACGAATGTTTACTGCAGTATAGTTCACCCTGCCGCCGGCCATTGGATCTAAGAGTTGAGTTGGATTAGGCTTCCTGCTCCGAAGCAGGTGGGGCTCGCCAGGGAAAGACCACCACGTTGATTGTGCGCTCAACGCGACAACCGTCCCTCGGAATGAATTCACCAGGCAGAAAATACAAGGCAGGCACGCTTGTAGGGTAGGCGGAAGATCTGCCTTGCTCTGCTGCCTACCCCTTGACTGCTGCTTTGGCTAGATTATTAGGAATTATCTCGTTTTCTTCTGCAGTTCCACAATTTTTCCACCAAAAGCAAAGCAGAACAACACCACTACCGCTGCATACCTCGAGGCCGGGATCCTGGCGTAGGGAAGACCCCCCATGGCTCGGTCCGTCTCTCTATGGCTCATCACCCTATAGCTCAGCTCTAGCTCAAACTCCGCGTCTAGAGGGTCCGTCGCATTGGTGTGTTCATCAGCGAGTCGACGAGTAGCCGATTGGTCTCTCTTGAAAGTTCTTTGACGAGTAGCCAACCTCCAATCTGACTAAGGCGCAAGTGGCGCAATGGGTGCTGGCGCCTTGGCGCTGCTAAGTGTAGACCCTGTCGATGTGCCAGGTACGCTATGTTATTATCTGAATTTCCCCCTCTGCCTACCCCTTGCTTACAGCCCTCGGATAAGCCTTAGGGGCAAGCTCGTCGTGTACGTATTGGTTTTTCACACATGTTCGAACCGAACCAACGGTTCAAGTTCGTTCCCGATCCTACATCCAAGTTGTTGAGTCGCGGTTTTGCCCGTCAACCTGTTGTACTTCACAGCCTCGTCGAGAATTTTGCCGATTTACCCGGCATGTGCTTGCACCTGCAGTGATTACCCCACGCGACAGCAGCGAACTGGCGACGTGGCCCGCTTGTCTACTGGCAACCATGGCGACAGTATCGTGGGGGGCTCACGTTTGTGCGTGGCAGGCCCCGGAACATCCGTCGGTCAGGGGCCTTTCGTGCTCTCAAGAGCAAGAAGTTCGTCGCAGTACACTGACACCCCCATCTCGCATGTCTTACATTATCGTGCCTGCCCACAGGTATCGAACGGCGTGTTTTTACAGCGGGACATCACCGATGAATCCGTTTCGAGTGCGTCTATCTTTATTTCAGCTGGACTGTGCGCAACGGAAAACGCGGCTAGAAGTTAGTATGTGTCACCACAAAACGCGATAGCACGTTTGAAGCTTTTTTTCGGTCGAGGTTCAACACTGATTTTATCTCCGAACCAAGTAAAAAAACGTACAGCGTTTAGGCTCTGAAGATGCTGCCACGGCGTGCAGTGTGACGCCAACTTCGTTTGATTAGCATTTGAGTAGTTTCCAACACACGAGAGGTTGCAACTCCTGTAGGTAATACAAAGCCTTATGTTACAAAGCCTTATGTTAGAACCGTAGTGGAGGCTGTATTTTCGACGGAAAAGTACGACCAAACGTGTTTTTTCACGCGTTTACAAACGGAGGGATCACTTTTGATATCTTCCTAGTGTACGTCGCTGGTGCATCAACGAGGTCTATTTTTTTTCATGTTTCTGCCTGAGATATCACTGTTGCGGAAAGTCAATAAAAAAGTTGAAATAAACTACATTACACGGTATCGCGGAAAAACGAAAGAACCTACAGGCCGAAAAAAACGTGCCACTTTCCAGCTGTCACATACCGTGCATGGATATCATCCGCAAGCGCGCTTTGCGCATCGTCGATCAACCCCGACAGCTGAAACACAGGCGATCGGAGAGCATTCTTGAACTCTAACGAGCCAGGCTGGCAAGACAGTATTTCCCGAACTCAAAGAGCATGCAAACCAACCACAAGTGTTACGATTACGGACTTTTCATGGCCTGAAGGATAATTGTGTGCCGTAACATGGTGAACGGTAAACCCAGGAAGTTAATAAGACAATGCACGGGCTCGGCTTGTACACGGAAGATCTAGATTATCGGAGTGATACCTTGGACCCTAGGGTTCATCAAGGATTCTGGAGTCTGCGATGTTGTCGTTTAGTTTACTGTGGTCTGCGCGTCTGGAGTTTTCGTGCAGTCTTGTTGTGAGGGGTTTACGTGTCTGCAGACAAGGCGTCTGTGATGTGAGTGAGCCTGGGTATCCGGAGTCTCGGTACCACACATAAATATGTGCACAAATATATGTTATATATACCATGGTATATATTAATATCCAAATGTAGTCTGATCGGCGTAACATGATTGAGTGATCGTAAAGTATCTCGGTAGTGAAGACAAGCACCTGACAGCTGTCACCGAGTGGGAAGTGAGGTGAGCAGCCTCCGTGTTGAAAATACCTTCGGTGGCAGCCTATTGACAGTGGGGGGAGGCCTTTGTCAGCTGTCGTCGAGTACGAGACAAAGGGAGCATCCCTTGGGGGTTTCGGGCTCTCTGAATGAGGTCTGCGCACTACAGCAGTAGTACTGACGATCACTTCTACTGTTACTACAATATATGCATAGTACGATATGCTCTTCATGTACGGCTACTCGTATTGCTTTTGTGACAAAATAGTGTCTGCCGCACCTGTTGGTGCATCACCACCTGCGCTACTGAGACTATGCAGCAGCTGTCTATCGTGGTTACTTTGTGGACAGTAAAATCACCACTGGATTTGTAGTCGCTCTCGCTTGCAAAGCACCAGATGTCTGTAAGTTTCTGCTGTTGTTTTCAATACATGAAAAACCAAAGGCATGGCGGCTCTGACGGTACTGCCGGCACAGACGCTGCGACTCGTTATTCCGGCCGATCTTCTCTCTATAATCGTGTTTCTCTTTGACAATACTTGTACGTAATACAACACCTGGAGGTGCTTTCATTTCTTGCTGCCACAAAAGAGTGTTCCACGTGTGGAGATACTCCTGGGAAAAATCCTCGTTGGTCTTGCAATTATATTGTACGCAACGACCGGAAACGAAAAGGGCCGGTGACAGCGCACACGAGGAGCCGAAAGCGTCAAACTTGCTAAGGGAAGCCAATCATCGGAGAAAGGCACCAAAAGACCGGATATGCAATAGTAATAGTAAACGGCGCAAGAGAGCTGACGCAAAGGAATGCACAGACCAGTGAGGGGGGCAAGCTCAACTACATGACAGGGCTCATGCCCATAATGGCACGGCGTAGAGAGATTGCCAGTCGTGGAGGCGTTCCCCTTGGGGTATGCTCATATCATGTGTTGCCGTAGTCGTATGATCGTAGACCCTCCCAGCACTACAATGCCGGGACAGAGCACGTCAGGTTCTCATCGATCGGGCAGACATTGTTTCCACCAAGCACGAAGCGCCGTGAGTTGTTGCGCGCGTCGCACAAATGTTCAGCTGTGTCCTGCTAATAACCGGCTGTCAGGCGGCCTTGCATATGGATTCTAATGAACTGGTATTTTGTGGTGTGGCCACTCCAGCAAAACCAACGAGTACACTGTCCAATTGACTCGTGGGTGCCCTACCATATACACATTAGATGGCTCGACCATTCCCCTCACGCGGTGTTAAGGTTCTCCACCCCGCGCGAATGGCCCAACTCGACGTCTAGCCGTGGTCACCGTCAAAAACAAGAACAAAAAATATATTCTGGTTGTCTAGCTGACGTCGTGAGAGGCGTGTTCTGCAGCGTCGTCGCCAACCAACGCCAACCCAACCTACGTATATAAAATATATAATACGTGAACGGGGGGGGTGTACTTTTTTTTGTGCTTGGCCGTGGTCGTATAACCATAGACGGCGGGAGAGTTCGCCACGCCGGGAAGGAGTGGTGAATGGTCTCAGAGTGACGGAGACGGGACAGGGGGGGTTCACCCCGCCTTCCGGGTCGCCCGTTTTTCGTGGTCAAAACAACCGCAGCAATGACGTGGGTACGTGAGCGTCTGAGGCTGAAGTGCCCGGCACCGGGGTACCCGCTCGTTTTCTTCCTAATTTCGCGAAAAGGCTGTGCGACGTCCCTCATGACATTTATTGAGATACTTCATGACATATTGTACGCGCGCCGTGGGTGCGTGAGCGTCTGAGGCTTCAGTGACCCCGGTACTGGGGTATCCGCTCGTTTCTTTTCATCTGACGTTTCGCTAACATGCTATGATAAGTACTTCATGATATCCTTTTGGAAGGACTTCATGAGATATCGTACGCATGTAGTGGGTACGTGAGCGTCTGAGGCCGGAGCGCCCGGTACCGGGGTACCGGCTCGTTTTCTCTTTTCTCTCTCGTCAAAACGTTCGCAAAAATACTCAGATAAGGTTCATTCTTATCGGAGAGCGTTTTTACCGGGGTATCCGCTCGTTTCTTGTTGCCCAGAATACTCCGTGAGATCTCGTACACACACCGTCGGTACGTGAGTGTCACTAGCGGCGTATGTATGGAGATACACGTCAGGAGATATCGCACGCTCGCCGTGGGCACGTGAGCGTCGGAGGCTGAATGGCCCGGTACCGGGGTGCTCGCTCGTTTCTCGTCTTCACAAAACAAAACGCGCCAAAAGGTTCTGAGAAGCACTCCATGAGATCTCGTACGCACGCCGTGGGTTCGTGGGGGTCTGATGCTGAGGTATGTTGGTCCCGCGACTATCATGATCACCGGGGTGCCTCCTCGCTTCTCCCCTACTGATTTGATGAGGGGGTGTCTGTTACCGGGGTGCCCGCCCGTTTCTGGTACCGGAGTGCTCACTCGTTTCTAGTCTGTCTTGCGCCCACGCCATTGTATAGGTGATGTTGCGGTATGATGCTGGATCTGGTACGGTTGGGCCCACCTTCTTACCTATCTCTCCCCTCGCGACTTTTACTGTTGTTGTTCGGCGACAGTTCCAGCAGTGCATCATTGACATGACCAAATAATGGCGCAATTTGGACGACACCCACAATTGATTCCATTTCGAGCACGCCGCGCGCAGGGCGGCCAACTTGGCCACAGCGATTTGGAGCTCTCCCGCGCCGAGGACATTTTGGAGCGTACCC